>SJYC01051004.1:0-61247 GCA_006408675.1 Madoqua kirkii | reverse complement strand
GTGTTCTTGCCTGGAGAATCCCATGGACAGAGCCTGGCAGGCTACAGTCCAAAGGGCCACACAGAGTTAGACAGGAAAAGCAGAGACATTACTTTGCCAACAAAGGTCCGTCTAGTCAAGACTATAGTTTTTCCAGTGGTCATGTATGGATGTGAGTTGGACTGTGAAGAAAGCTGAGTGCCAAAGAATGGATGCTTTTGAAGTGTGGTGTTGGACTGCAAAGAGATCCACCCAGTCTATTCTGAAGGAGATCAGCCCTGGGTGTTCTTTGGAAGGAATGATGCTAAAGCTGAAACTCCAGTACTTTGGCCACCTGATGCAGAGTTGACTCATTGGAAAAGACTCTGATGCTGGGAGGGATTGGGGGCAGGAGGAGAAGGGGACGACAGAGGATGAGATGGCTGGATGGCATCACTGACTCGATGGACGTGAGTCTGAGTGAACTTTAGGAGTTGGTGGACAGGGAGGCCGGGCATGCTGCAATTCATGGGGTCGAAAAGAGTCGGACACGACTGAGCGACTGAACTGAACTGAACTGAAGTGACTTATCACAGCACTTTCTCATTAGAAGGATGTCAATGCAGAAAATAGCCACTAGGTGTCAGCCTTGCTTTGTGCAAATTTCTTATCGCAGCCCAGGCATCTTGAGGAAAAGCTCTTCCTGTGTAAACTCCCATGACACGCATGGGGGTTGTGTTTTCTGAACCTCACCTCTGGGCTTGGCCCAGAAAGGCTCTGAGGTGCTTCCAGCTCTCTTTTCTGGTGTGCTGATCCCCAAACAGAACTTTGAATGTCTATAGCCCAGCAGCTTGTATCATGAGAGGGATCAAAAGTGAATTCAATTCAGAGGAAATAGAATGTCTAGGCCATGGGCCAACACCTCCAGATATTGATTTGGGCAGCACCCATGGAACAGGCAACTGGTCTACCTCCATCCTGGACTACCAAACACCAGTCTGACAATGGGCTCAGCTGACAGGGAAGCAGCAGCAGCTCTTAGTCTCTGAGTGCCAGAACATGAGTAAAGAAGGTTAGTCGCTCAGCTGTGTCTGACTCTTTGTGACCCCATGGATTCCTCTGTCCATAGGATTCTCAAGGCAAGAGTCCTGGAGTGGGTTGCCATTTCCTTCTCCAGGGGATCTTCCCAACCCAGGGATCAAACCTTGGTCTCCTGCATTGCAGGTGGATCCTTTACCATCTGAGCCATCAGGGCAACCACCTTGAGAGTGAGTTCCAGAGCATAGGGAGCTTGAATTGATGTTTCCCTGCATTTCCTTCAAAAATGAAGTAATTAGAATACGGCAAAATCAGAGAAAAAGCACAATACTGTTCATCAACTACATTAATTTCCCCAGTAGACTTTGTCCATGAAAACCAGGACTTTACATTGTCAATGACAGTGTGGAGGCCAAGTGTTTTTCTCTTAACTCCCTTTCCCACATTACGAAAATTTCAATACACAGAAGTTAAAAGAGCAGTATCATTATCTCTATGCATACTGCTTAGGTTGAACTGTTGTTGATATTTCACTTCCTCTACACTTGTGTGTATGTTTATTTTGGCTGATCTTTTAGAAAGTGAAGTGGGGATGTCATGACACTTTACTCCTAAATACTTTAGTGCAAATTTTCTAAAAATTATGACCTCTAAAATTATCACAGTGCCATATTACACCAAAAGAATCAAAGAGTGATTTTTAATATCATTTAGTATCTAGTTCCTATTCAGTTTTTCCGAGTCGTTGCCCAGATATCTTTTATAGTCGGCTTTTCTCAAGCCAGGAGAGTCTAAAGCACTCATTGGATTTGGTTGTTAAGTCTTTTCTTTTCTGACCTTGCTGCTTAGCTTGTGGGAATCTTAGTTCCCTGACCAAGGATCAAACCTGTACTCTCAACAGTAAAACTGCAGAGTCCTAACCACTAGTCTGTCAGTCAGGGAATCCTCTATTAAGTCTTCTTTGGTTACTTGAAACTCTAAGACTGACTCTTCCCCTTTCCCCCTTCAGTGTTTTCTAAGATGACACATCGCAGAGACCAGGTTTATTGTCTTGTATTAATAGAATGGGACACAGGCTAGATTTGTTTCACTGTTGTGGTGTACTTCATTCCCCTCTCCCTGTATTTTCTATAATCTGGATGTTTATCTCAGTCTTACCCAACAGAACTTTCTGTGATGATGAAAATGTTCCTTGCAACGTCCAATATGGTGGTCACTAGCCACGTGTGGTCACTGAGCACTTAAAATATAGCCAGTGTGGCTGAGTAACTAGATTTTACATTTTATTTAATTTTTATTCACTAACATATTTAAATAGCCACACGTAGCTGATAGCTATGGTATGGAACAGCATGGATCTTAAGGTTTGATTAGATTTAGCTTCAATAGTTTTGAAGACACCAAAGGTGATGCTATGTATTTTACATTACAACTCATTGGGAGGCAAGATAATAACACACTGTCCCACTATGAGTCAGAGTGGTTTTTTTGAAAAACTCTATCAAGGTATAATTTACAGACAATAAAAGCATCTAAGTGTATAGTAAATAGGTTTCAGCAAATGTTTACTCCTGTATAACCATGACTCGATCCAGATATAGGAAACCTCTGTCACTCCAACTGGTTCCCTTGTGCCTATTTCCAGTTGACCCAAATGTGCCCCCTCCTAACAAGTCTGGGGCAACCATTGATATGCCTTCTGACACTATGGAATAGCTAGCTATCTTTCAAAGAGCTTCATATAGATAAAATCAATAAATGTACTCTTTTTCTTTTCTTTTTTTAAAACTTTTTACTTGTATTGGAGTATAGCCGATTAATAATGTTGCGATAGTTTCAGGTGGAGAGTAAAGTGACCCAGCCATTGTTGTTGTTCAGTTATGTCTGACTCTTTGCGACCCAGCCTCAGGGTCTTTTCTAGTGAGTTGGCTTTCACATCAGGTGGCCAAGGTATTGGAGCTTTGGACCCTTATGGACTCAGTCATACACATGTATGTATCCATTCTCTCCCAAACTCCCCTCCCATGTAGGCTGCCACATAACATTGAGCAGATATAGCAGCATTATTTTTTAAAATTAATTTATTTTTAATTGGAGGATAATTGCTTTATAATATTGTGTTGGTTTCTGCTGTACACTAACATCCTGAAGGAGATTAGTCCTGGGTGTTCATTGGAAGGACTGATGTTGAAGCTGAAACTCCAATACTTTGGCCACCTGATGCGAAAAGCTGATTCATTGGAAAAGACCCTGATGCTGAGAAAGATTGAAGGAAGGAGGAGAAGGGGATGACAGTGGATAAGATGGTTGGATGGCATCACTGACTCGATGGACATGAGTTTGGGTAAGCTCTGAGAGTTGGTAATAGACAGGGAGGCCTGGCGTACTGTGGTTCGTGGGGTTGCAAAGAGTCGGACACGACTGAGTGACTGAACTGAACTGAACTGAACATGAATCAGTCATGGGTACACATATGTCCCCTCCCTCTTGAACTTCTCACCCCATCCCATCCCTCTAGGTTGTTGCAGAGCCCCAGGACGAGCTCCCCGCATCATACAACAAATCCCCACTGGTCATTCTGTTTTACATACAGTAATGTATGTTTCCATGCTGCTCTCTCAATTCGTCCTGCCCCTCCTCCCCCTACTGTATCCACAGTCTCTTCTCTTTGTCTTTGTTATTCTCAACTGAATGTTTTGAGATTCATTGATGTTGTAGCATGTATCTATGGTTTATTCTTTTTATTGCCAAGTGGTATTTCACTGTATGGATATGCCACAATTTATTTATCTCTTCTGTTGATGGAGATTTTGTTGTTTCCTGTTTAGCATCGAGAGCCGAACTTTCCTTCTCAGTACTGTTTTAGCTGTATCCGACATATTTTGCTAGGCTGTGTTTTCAATCAATACAAAACATTCTCTGATTTCTCTTTTCTCTTAAGAGTTCTCTTTTTTAAAAACTAATGTTTTGAGATTCATTGATGTAGCATGTATCTATGGTTTGTTCTTTTTATTGCCAAGTGGTATTTCACTGTATGGATATGCCACAATTTATTTATCTCTTCTGTTGATGGAGATTTTGTTGTTTCCTGTTTAGCATCGAGAGCCGAACTTTCCTTCTCAGTACTGTTTTAGCTGTATCCGACATATTTTGCTAGGCTGTGTTTTCAATCAATACAAAACATTCTCTGATTTCTCTTTTCTCTTAAGAGTTCTCTTTTTTAAAAACTATAGTTGATTAGTTGTTTGTCAGTTGCTTCATTTGCTATTGTTTTCTCCCATTCAGAAGGCTGTCTTTTCACCTTGCTTATAGTATCCTTTGTTGTGCAGAAGCTTTTAATTTTAATTAGATCCCATTTGTTTATTTTTGCTTTTATTTCCAGTATTCTGGGAGGTGGATCATAGAGGATCCTGCTGTGATTTATGTTGGAGAGTGTTTTGCCTATGTTCTCCTCTAGGAGTTTTATAGTTTATGGTCTTACGTTTAGATCTTTAATCCATTTTGAGTTTATTTTTGTGTGTGGTGTTAGAAAGTGGTCTAGTTTCATTCTTCTACAAGTGGTTGACCAGTTTTCCCAGCACCACTTGTTAAAGAGATTATCTTTACTCCATTGTATATTCTTGCCTCCTTTGTCGAAGATAAGGTGTCCATAGGTGTGTGGATTTATCTCTGGGCTTTCTATTTTGTTCCATTTAAGGCTGTCTTTTCACCTTGCTTATAGTCTCCTTTGTTGTGCAGAAGCTTTTAATTTTAATTAGATCCCATTTGTTTATTTTTGCTTTTATTTCCAATATTCTGGGAGGTGGATCATAGAGGATCCTGCTGTGATTTATGTGGAAGAGTGTTTTGCCTATGTTCTCCTCTAGGAGTTTTATAGTGTCTGGTCTTACGTTTAGATCTTTAATCCATTTTGAGTTTATTTTTGTGTATGGTGTTAGAAAGTGATCTAATTTAATTCTTTTACAAGTGGTTGACCAGTTTTCCCAGCACCACTTGTTAAAGAGATTGTCTTTAACCCATTGTATATTCTTGCCTCCTTTGTCGAAGATAAGGTGTCCATAGGTATGTGGATTTATTTCTGGGCTTTCTATTTTGTTCCATTGATCTATATTTCTGTCTTTGTGCCAGTACCATACTGTCTTGATGACTGTGGCTTTGTAGTAGAGCCTGAAGTCAGGCAGGTTGATTGCTCCAGTTCCATTCTTCTTTCTCAAGATTGCTTTGGCTATTCGAGGTTTTTTGTATTTCCATACAAACTGTGAAATTATTTGTTCTAGCTCTGTGAAAAATACTACTGATAGCTTGATAGGGATTGCATTGAATCTGTAGATTGCTTTGGATAGTATACTCATTTTCACTATATTGATTCTTCTGATCCATGAACATGGTATATTTCTTCATCTATTAGTGTCCTTTTTGATTTCTTTCACCAGTGTTTCATAATTTTCTATATATAGGTCTTTAGTTTATTTAGGTAGATAAATTCCTAAGTATAAAATTCACTTGTTATAGTAGTTTTTTTACAGAATGTTTTGTATTTTCCACATACAGCATCATGTCTTCTACTGATCTAAACAGTTTTTTTTTTTTTCCCCAATATATAGCTACCTTGTTTTCTTTTCTTGCTCTTTGGCATTGGCTGGGACCTCCAGGACAATGCTAAATGAAAGTGAAAAGAGGGACATCTTTGCCTTATGTTTCTTATCTTACCCCTTTCACTGTTAAGTACAATATAAGCTGTTGCTTTTCTGTAAATGTTCTTCATCAAGTTGAGGAGGTTTATTTTTGTTCTGAGTTTGGTGAGGTTGTTTTTTTGTGTGTGTGTCATAAATAGGAGTTCAGTTCATAAATAGGAATAGAATGTGTCAAATGATTTAAGTTCATGTACTATGCTGATAATATGTATTTTCTTTTTTTCTCTATTACTGTGATAAAATATGTTGGTTTTGAGTGTTTAATTTATCTTGCTTTCCTAGTCTAAGCGTCATTTGGTCATGGTGGTTTTTGGTTTTGTTTTTACTGTGTTACAGAATTTGATTTACTAATATCTTATTAAAGATTTTTGTATCATGAGACATGCTAGCAGTTTTCATGAAATGTCATCATGTATTTAAAAAATTTTATGTTTGATTATGGTAAAATGCACAGAAATTTTACCATCTTAACCATCTTTTAAGTGTATAATTCAGTATTATTAAAGATATTCACATTGTTGTTTAGCCATCTCCAGAACAGTTTTCATCTTGCAAAACTAAAGCTCTATGCCCATTAAAACTACCTAATGCCCCACTCTGCTTGCCCATGGCAATCACCATTCTACTTATTCTGTCTGTGAGTTGGTGATGGACAAGGAAGCCTGGCGTGCTGAAGTTCATGGGGTTGCAAAGAGTCAGACACTACTGAGCAACTGAACTGAACCACTTTATATTCCCATTAACAATGTAAAAGATTCCAATGTCTACATCCCCATCAATTCCTGTTGGTTTTCATTTTTTGAGTATAACCATCCTAGTAGGTATAAAGTGGTATCTTGTTTGTGATTTTGATTGCCATTTTTCTAGTGGCTAATGATGTCACCATTTGTGTGTCTTCTTTGGAGAAATAACTATTCAAGTCCTTTGCCAACTTTTTAATTGGATTGTCTATCATTTTGTTGTTGTAATAATTTTAGATATGATGTTTTTTTTTTTTTTAATACTTTTTGTTTGGCCCTACCAAATGACATGCAGGATCTTAGTTCCCTGACCAGGGTCTAAACCCATTATCCCTACATTGGAAGTTCAGAATCTTAATCACTGAACCACCAAGGAAGTCCTTATATCTCTCTTTTAGTGTAGGCGTTTATAGCTGTGAATATCTGTCTAAGCACTGCTTTTGCTACCCCCCTATAGGTTTTGGTATGTTTATTTTTCATTTTCATTTCATCTCAAAGTACTTTCTAATTTTCTTTCTGGTTTTTTATTTTGCCCGCTTGTTGAATGTGTTATTTAGTTTTGTATATTTATGAATTTCCATTTTTCTTTTCCTTGATTTTTAGCTTTATTCTATGATACTGGAGAGAATACTTTGTATTCCTTTAATCCTGTTTAAATGTATTGGGATTTGTATTTTGACTTAACATATGTTGATATGTAGTCATTGTGTTCAATTTGGTTCAGTTCAGTTGCTCAGTCGTGTCTGACTCTTTGCGACCCCATGAATCACAGCACGCCAGGCCTCCCTGTCCATCACCAACTCCTGGAGTTCACTCAGACTCACGTCCATCGATGAGTCCAGTGATGCCATCCAGCCATCTTATCCTCTGATGTCCCCTTCTCCCCCTGCCCCAATCCTCCCAGCATCAGAGTCCTTTCCAGTGAGTCAACTCTTCACATGAGGTGGCCAAAGTACTGGAGTTTCAGCTTCAGCATCATTCCTTCCAAAGAAATCCCAGGGCTGATCTCCTTTAGAATGAACTGGTTTGATCTCCTTGCAGTCCAAGGGACTCTCAAGAGTCTTCTGCAACACCACAGTTCAAAAGCATCAATTCTTCAGTGCTCAGCTTTCTTCACAGTCCAACTCTCACATTCATATATGGCCACTGGAAAATCCATAGCCTTGACTAAATGGACCTTTGTTGGCAAAGTAATGTCTCTGCTTTTCAACATGCTGTCTAGGTTGGTCACAACTTTCCTTCCAAGGAGTAAGCATCTTTTAATTTCATGGCTGCAGTCACCATCTGCAGTGATTTTCGAGCCCCCCCCAAATGAAGTCTGACACTGTTTCCACTGTTTCCCCATCTATTTCCCATGAAGTGAGGGGACCAGATGCCATGATCTTCGTTTTCTGAATGTTGACCTTTAAGCCAACTTTTTCACTCTCCTCTTTCACTTTCATCAAGAGGCTTTTTAGTTCCTCTTTACTTTCTGCCATAAGGGTGGTGTCATCTACATATCTGAGGTTATTGATATTTCTCCCGGCAATCTTAATTCCAGCTTGTGGTTCTTCTAGTCTAGCATTTCTCATGATGTACTCTGCATAGAAGTTAAATAAGCAGGGTGACAATATACAGTCTTGATGTATATCTTTTCCTAAATGTTAATATGTAGTCAATATATATTGACAGCAGGAGAAAAAAGGGATAACAGAGGACCAGAAGGGGACGAAAGAGGATGAGATGGTTGGTTGGCATCACTGACACATTGGATGTGAGTCTGAACAAGCTCCAGGAGTTAGTGATGGACAGGGGTCCTGGCATCCTGTTGTCCATGAGGTTGCAAAGAGTTGGACACCACTGAGCAACTGATCTGAACTGAACTGAACTGATGATTATCTTAGAGAATGCTCCATGTGTACTTGAAAAAAACATGTTGATTCAACTGTTGTTTGGTGGAGTGTTTTCTATATGTCTTTTAGATCTAGTTAGTTTATAGTGCTGTTCAAGTCCTCTCTTTTTGTATTGATGATTTTCCACCTCAATGTTCTGTCCATTGAAAGTAGATTATTGAAGTCTCCACCTATTATTGTAAAGCTGTCTATTTTTCTCAATTAGGCCATGTTTTCTGTATATATTTTGGGGCTCTGATGTTTGGTATTTTTACTTTTATAATTTTTATATATTCTTAAGAAATTGACCCATTTATCAATCTGTGGCATCTGTCTCTTTGTCTTGTAACATTTTTTTTTAAGGTTTATTTTGGCTGATGTTAGTAAAAAGGAAACCCATTTCTCTTTTGGTTACCATTTGCATGTTATTCGCATATAGCTTTTTTCCATATTTTAGCTTTTGTCTGTTGATTTAAAGTGTGTCACTTGTAGACAACGTATAGTTGAATTATTGTTTTTTTTATAATCAATTTGCCAACCTCTGTTTTTCATTTGGTGAATATAATTCACTTATATTTAAAATAATTTTTGTAAGAAAGCACCATTTTGCTTTACATGTATAGATATGTATGTGTGTGTGCATGTGAGTGTATATACATCAGTTCAATTAAGTTCAGTCTCTCAGTCATGTCCGACTCTTTGTGACCCCATGAATTGCAGCACGCCAGGCTTCCCTGTTCATCACCATCTCCCGGAGTTCACTCAGACTCCCATCCATCGAGTCCGTGATGCCATCCAGCCATCTCATCCTCTGTCATCCCCTTCTCCTCCTGCCCCCAATTCTTCCAAGCATCAGAGTCTTTTCCAATGAGTAAACTCTTTTCATGAGGTGGCCAAAGTACATATATACATATGTATATATGCAGGCATATCTCAGACTTATTGCAGGGTCCAGACCACACTAAAGCAAGTATCATAATAAAGTGAGTTACAAAAACTTTTAGGTTTCTCCATGCACATAAAAATTATATTTATACTATACTGTAGATGTTAGGGGCTTCCCTGGTGGTTCAGAGGGTAAAACGTCTGCCTATAATGCGGGAGACCTGGATTCAGTCCCTGAGTTGGGCAGATCCCCTGGAGAAGGCAATGGCAACCCACTCTAGTACTCTTGCCTGGAAAATCTCATGGACTGAAATACCTGGTAGGCTACAGTTCATGGGGTTGCAAAGAATTGGACACTGAGTGACTTCACTTTCTTTCTATAGTTAAATTTGCAATAGCACTGTGTCTTAAAAGAATGTAGATACCTTAATTTAAAAATAATTTATTGTTAAAAATGCTAACCATCATCTGAACTTTCAGTAAGTCATAATTTTTTGCTGGTGAAGGATTTTAGCACAGTGTTGATGCCTTTTGACTGCAGGGTGGTGGTTACTGAAGATTGGAGTGGATATACCAATTCTTAAAGTAAGACAGCAGTGAAGTTTGCTGCATCAGTTGACTCTTCCTTCTACTGTACTGATTTCTCTATAATGTAGCATGCAGTCCTGTTTGATAGCATTTTTTACATGTAGAACTTCTTTGAAAATTGGAATCAGTCCTTGTTTCAAACCCTTCTCCACTTTATCAACTAAGCTTAGATAATATTTTAAACCCTTTGTTGGCATTTTCACAGTTGTCAGAGTATCTTTACCAGAAATGTATTCCATGTGAAGAAATCACTTTCTTTGCTCATTCTTAAGAAGCAGTTCTTTTTCCTTGAAAATTTTATCATCAAATATAGCAACTAAGTCACATCTGTAGGCTACTCTTCTAGTTCTCTTGCTGTTTCTACCACATGTGCGGTTGCTTTCTTTACTGAAGTCTTGAACCCTTCAAAGTCATCCATGAAGGTTAGCATCAGCTTCTTCCTATTTCCTGCTAATGTTGATACTTTACACAAATGTTCTTAATGGCACTTGAAGAGTGAATCCTTCACAGGTTTTCATTTACTTTTCCCAGATACATTGAAGAAATCATTGTCTTTGGCAGCTTTCAAAATGTAATTTTTAAGTAGTAAACTTGGAAATTGAAATGACTCCTTACTGCAGAATAAATGCTGTGTTAGCAGGCATGAAAACAACACTAATCTTTGTACATCACCATCAGAACTTCTGGGTTACCAATCTTATTATCAATGAGCAGTAATATTTTGAAAGGAATCTTTTTGGAGCAGTAGTAAATCTCAACAGTGAGCTTAAAATATTTAGTTAACCACATTACGAACGGATGTGCTGTCATTCATGCTTTATCGATACATTTATAGAGCGCAGGCAGAGAAGATTTAGCACAATCCTTAAGGATCCTAGGGATTTCAGAATAGTAAATAAGAATTGTCTTCAACTTCAAGCCACCACCCGCATTAGCCTGTAATAAGAGTCAGACTGTCATTTGAAGCTTTGAAGCCAGGCGTTGACTTCTCTTCTTTAGCTATTTAAACTCTGGACCATAAAGAAGGCTGAGCACCGTAGAATTGATGCTTTCTAATTGTGCTGCTGGAGAAGACTTTTGAGAGTTCCTTGGATAGCAAGGAGATTAAACCAATCAGTCCTAAAGGAAATCAACCCTGAATATTCATTGGAAGGACTGGTGCTCAAGCTGAACTTCTAGTACTTTGGCCACCTGATGCAAAGAGCTGACTCACTGGAAGAGACACTAATGCTGGGAAAGATTGAGAACAGGAGGAGGAAGGGGCAACAGCAGATGAGGTGGTTGGATGGCATCACCAACTCAGTGGACATGAGTTTGAGCAAGCTCTGGGAGCTGGTGAAGGACAGGGAGGCCTGGTGTGCTGCAGTTCATGGGGTCGCAGAGTCAGACATTACTTAGCTACTGAACAAGTGCGGTATCACAACCAGAAAGTTGATACTGATAGAATTCATCAGCCTTGTATAGATTCACATGTACTTGTATAGTTCTCTGCAGCTTTGTATTGCAGGTGTAGGTTTGTATACCATCTCTGAAATCAAGATGCAAAACAGTTTTGTTATAAGTCACTCATGCTGTCCTTTTATAAACGTGGATATTTTCTTTCCTAGTGCTTTCTCCTTCCCTAATCCCTAGTAACTATTGATCTACTCGCCATTTCTATATTTTGTTATTTCAAGAATGCTGTATAAATGAAATCATAAACAGCATGTAACCTTTGAGATTCTTTTTTTCCCATTCAGTGTAGTTCTTTTTAAATCCATCCAGGTTGTTGCCTGTATTAATAGTTTGTTTCTTTTATTCCTGAAAAATATTCAGTGCTGTGAAGGTACATTTTATTTAACCATTTTTGTGTTAAAGGATTGTTTTCAGCTTTTGATTGTTGTAAATAAACTGTGAATTTTTATATATAGGTTTTTGTGTGAGCATAGTATTTTCATTTCCTTGGAGTAGTGTGTCATAAATGCATGTTTAAGTTTTGTCAGAAACTGCTGAAATTTTCGAGAAGAATTTACCATTTTACATCCCCACCAACAGTGCAAGAGAGATTTAGATCCTCTGCATTTTTGCCAACATTTGTTGTAATTATTTTATAAATATGTAATATATTTTATATTGTAGCCATTCTGATAGCTATTTAGTGTTATCCATTTGTGGTTTTAATTTGCATTTTTCTGATGTCTGTTGATATTGGATATTGCTTCATGTGCTTATTTGTCATCTTCAGAGAAATATCTGTTCATCCTTTTTGCCTATTTCTTGTGGACTTTTTTTTTTTTTTGCTGAGTTTTAAGAATTCTTTATATGTCCTCTATTAGATCCTCTGACGGATATGCAGTTTGTAAATACCTTTTAGTAGCCTGTAGGTTGTCTTTTCAACCCTTTCACAGGGTTGTTCATAGAGCAAACATTTTTTATTTTAACTAGGTCCAGTTTTTCAGTTTTTTTCTTTTTATGGATCATGCTTTTATTTTAAAGACTAAGAACTCTTTGCCTAGCCTTACTACCTGAAGATGTTCTGCTTTTTTTTTTTCTGAAAGTTTTATATTTTGTATTAAGTGCATGATCCATTTTGCATTAATTTCTGTGTAAGGTATGAGGCTTAGGTTGTGATTTCTTTTTCTTTTTTTGACTACTGATGTTTAATCATTCCAGCACCATTTGGTAAAGTATTTTTTATACCTTTGTCAGAAATCAGCTGGACATATTTGCATGTGTCTCTTTCTCAGTTCTTTTTCCTGACCCACTGATCTATGTCTCTATCCTTCTCCCAACTGTCTTAATTTCTCTTGTTGTATAGTAAGCTTTAATGTTGGATGGTGATTCATCCTACTTTATTTTCTTTCAAAATTATTTTATCTCTTCTAGTCCTGTGCCTTTTCATGATAATTTTTGAATAAGATTGTAAATGTCTGTTTAAAAACTCTGCTGGTATTTTAATAGCTGCTACATTAAAACTATAAATCAATTTTGGAAAGAGTGGACATCTTTACTATGTTGAGTCTTCCAGTCTATGAATATGGCAGGACTTTCCATTAGCTCTTTGATTTCTTGCGTCAGATTTTATAATTTTAAAGATATAAATCATATATGTGTTTTCTCACATTTATATCTAAGTAAGTAATTTTCTTTGGAGCGATTATAAATGGTATTATGGTTTAAATTTTTATTTTCAGATTTGTTATTTCATGTTTGTTTGCTCTTTAAAATATGTTGAAATTTGTGTTTATCTTTATTCCTAGAGCCTTGCTGAGCTCACTAGTTCTGGAGGTTTTGCTGTTGATTCTTTGGGACAGTGACGGGCATGTTATTTGCAAATAGGGATAGTTTCATTGCTTCTTATGAATGTGTATGCTTTTTCTTACCTTACGATCCTGTATAGGACTTCCAGTGCTATGTGAATAGGAGTGTTAAGAGAGGATATATTTACTATGTTGCTGATTTTATGTGGAATGCATTCCATCTGTCACCATTGTGTGATGTTAGCTATAGGTTAAAGAAGTGTCGCTCAATGCTGAGTTTTGACTATGATTGTCTGCTTTGTAAAATACTTTTTCTGCCTCAGTATCATATGAGTTTTCTTTAGCTGTTGATTTGGTGGGATATATTAATTGATTTTTAAATGTTGGGCATGCCTTGTATGCTTGTAATAAACCTCACTTCTTATAATTGTTTTCTATATTGCTAGGCTTGCTTTTCTAATATTGTGTTTGAAATTTTTATTTATTGGCCATGCATGGTTTGTTGGATCTTAGTTCTCTATCCAGGGATGGAACCTGGGCCCTAGCAGTTAAAGCAATTAAAGAATTCCTAGCCATTTGACCACCAGGGAATTGTCTTTTTGGAATTTTTACATCAAAGTTTGTAAGGGCTATTGGACTGCAGTTTTCTGTCTGTCTCTTTGTCTGTCTCTCTCTCTTTTTAAATTGCATTAGTCTGGTTTTAGTATCCTGGTAATGCTAGCCTTATAAAATGAGTTAGAAGTATTCCCTCCTTTTCAGTTTTCCAGGAGAAATTGTTTGAAATTGGTGTTAACTATTCTTTAATTATTTAGTAGAATTCTCCAGTGAAACCATCTGGGCCTAGATTTTCTTTTTAAAGAGCTTTTTAATTACAACTTCAATTTGTTTAATGGTTACAAGATTATTTAAGTTGTCTATTTTGTCTTGGTTGAGTTTTGGGAGTCTATGGCTTTGAGAATTGTTCCATTTCTTCTAATTTATGTCATCATAAAGTTGTTTATAGTACTTTCTTATTATCTTTTTAATGACTACAGGGTCTAGAGTGCACCAATTGTGATATTACTTGTACATTCTGTCTTTTATTTTTGTTAGTTGTGCTAGGTTTGTCAGTATTAGTACTTTTTTCCCCAGAGAACAAGGTTTTTGTTTAATTGATCTCTATTTTTCCTGTTTTCAATTTTATTGAGTTTTTGCTCTTATCTGTTATTTTCTTACATCTTGTTATTTTATATTTATTTGTTCTTTTCCAGTTTCTTAAAATAGGAACCTGATACTATTTTTTTGGTAGTCTAATATTTAGTCTTTCTCATTACTGCTCTCAGAACATCTCACATATTCATTTTCATTCCCATCTGTGTATTTTAAAAAATTATTTCATTTGAGACTTCCTCTTTGACCCAAGGATTTTTTTGAACTGTTGTGTAATTTTCAGACATTTGGAGGTTTTCCTCTTGTCTTTCTATTATTGATTTCTAATTTGGTTCTCTTATGCTAAGAGAATAATTTAAAAATTTTTTGAGGTTTGTCTCAAGGCCTAAGGTATGGTTGATCTTGGTGAGTGTTCATGAACACCTGAAAAAATGTCTGTAATTGTAATCCTCCTAGTTGATATTGAAAAGCCTGGTTTGTATTATCTTTAATATGTTTCCTTATTTTGTTTAACGGTTCTGTATGTAATCCTCCATCTCTGCACTGCTCCCTCTGCTACACAGAAGCTGCTTAATCCTGCCGGGACCGGGACTCTCTGTTTCCGTCCGCCAGCCTCCCTCTCGTGGGTGCCCTTTCTCTCTGCTTATATTCCAGCACACCAGTCCAAGCCGAACTCCGCCTGAATGTCCTCTTCACCCCACTCTGGTTCTGACTCTTCTTGTTGGGACATCGCCACTCCTTGGATATCCTCTCCTCTTTCCTCTGATCAGGCTTTTGATACCCCACACCAAGCCACCCCTTTGCAGTTACATCCTCCTTATCTTTCTCTGACTCTGACCTCCACATGTTGGTCCTCTCCATTGTGTGGAGGCCCTCTCCCTCACCTTAGGCTCTTGCATTTCACCAGCCTGCCCCTTCTTGAGGATGACCCTTCTCACTCTGCCTGGGTTTGGATACTGCCCTCAAGGCTGCTTTCTGACTATGCATCCTCTCATTCTCCTTGGGTTGTAATAACCTACTTCAGGTTAAGCCTTTGTGTGGATGCTCTTCACTCTTTGTCCTCTACACCAGCACCAATCCTTGGTATAGACTGCTCTTTGTCATACTGGGACTCTGAATCTTGATGCTGGATCACTTCCACTCCATTGGAAGGATACCCACCTCAGACACTTAGGCTCTGATACACATGTTGGGCTACCCCTCCACGTGGATGCTCTTCTCACCTTATTGAGACTGTGCTTACTATGCCTTGTTGGTGCCCTTCTCAGCTAGCTTGGCCATTGATATCCCACTGGGCAGTCCTTCTCTGTATTTCTTGATCTCACTTAGAAGATTCTAACTCTGCCCTGTGTTATGGTTTTAGGACTTAATCATTTAGGAAGAAAAGGACAGTTGAAAATGAAGAGGAGAAATAGGAAATGAAAGCTCAGCATTCACTTAAGAGCAAAAAGTTTTCTCTTTGAATAAAGAACATTTAGATGTTATATTTATACACTTTGCTTTTCAACTTGTGTCATTTAAAATACAATAAGAACTCTGATTCTTTTGTGTTCTGCCTACCTTGCCCTTTCTTTTTAACTGCTTTTGAATAAATAGAGAATAATGAAAAAATGTTACTAAAAGGTTATTAGGAGGCTAAAGTCTTGAAAGTTATTTTCATTCATGTTTTTTCAATAAAAATTGGGTATAAAGAATGGAGGTTGTTTCGATTGTGATAAATGTCAAGTCAAATGGGAAAAGTACTGGAAGATTTAGAAAATCTTATGTATTCCTATGTCATATTCAAGTATAGCATGCTTAAGAATTTTAGCTGCTATGTAAGTCTATGAACATTGTTTTGGGGAGAAGTCACTGGGTGCTTAGTATACAATGTTGACCATTAACAAGCATATTTTCAAAATTCTGTAATACTCATTAATTCTCAGTGCCACATACAAAGCAAGTAGTGTGTTTTCAATTACAGAGTGACATGCAATATAAAGGCAAAGTGATAGGTGTGGCTTTTTTTTTTTGGTTTAATTATATAGTTTATTCAATGTTTACATTTGTTAATGAGCATGCATGCTCGTATGCTTAGTTATTATTGACTCTCTCACAACCCCGTAGACTGTAGCCCACTTGGCTCCTCTCTGTGGAATTTTCCAGGCAAGAGTACTGGAGTGGGTGGCCATTTCCTACTCCAGGGGATCTTCCTGACCCAGGAATTGAACCTGTGTCTCTTGCATCATCTGCATTGGAAGGAGCTTTTTTTTTTTTTTTAAATGTTGCCTTTGAGATGAAAAGTATTCTTACACAAGCATAGCCTTTTTAAATAAAAACATGGCCTTGACTTTAGCAGTATAAGTAGGAAAACCAAATGTATCCAGATTCCAAGACTGACTTACCTGTATCTTGGAGGATATAGGTATCTCGGAGGAAGCCATTGAGAAGCTAGCTGTGACGTCCCTTTTAGTCAGTGTCTTCATTGGTGTTATGTGTGCTCTCATGCACATGATATCAAAAAAATTTCTGTATGACTTATTCTTGTTTCTAAATGAAAATAAATGTTAATAGAGGATATAAATACAATTCAGAATTGGTATGAGAGACTGCAAAATAGTTTCATTCAAACAGAATAGAAGACAGTGGTGACAAGTACAGGTTATTAAATGTCTGGGATAGAAATAAATTAGAAATTCATTTTAGAGAACGGCTTACTGGTTAAGCCTTGTGGCATTAATTAAAAAAAAAAAAGACATGGTTCTTAGTTAAATTTAACCTGAACATGAGCAAGCAATATTATGCTGTTTGGCAAGAAGACAAATAGATAAAAGCATTTGGTATGAGTTTTTAATCTATAGATGCCTTCTTAATAATCTGTATATGCTCAGAGGGCCTTTTTACTTCTGTTAACTGTGCTGATAAAATAATCGAATATAGATACAAATCAAAATTTACAAGCTAATGGATAATACATACCACAGAGATAGATTAGGGATATTATGTTATTTAGTTTGTAGCAGAGAGTATAAGAGATAACTTTATACATAGGTTTCAAGTAAATGAAGGTATTTCCCTGAGGTGTCCAGCATTGATTTACATTTGTAGAAGGATAAGTGGAATATTGATTAATCTTTGTAAGAGATATTAGGCTAGAGAAAATTCTTTTCATTGAAGATTGCTGAATTGAGTAACCTTAGAAAGTCTTACAATAAAATTAATGAATTGTTTGCATGGACGACAAAAGTTGTGTCATTTATAGAGTTGAAAAATGAATGGCTCTGCAAAATATTGCAGTTTGTGCTGAAAGATGGTGACAGTTCCTCATTTATGCTTTTTTTTTTTTTTAAACTGAGACTTTTAAAGGTGAGGAGGGGTACCATAGACTAATGCACAAATTGTATTATAGCTTATTCCTTAAAGGAAAAAGAACGTTTTAAAATACTCTAGGCCACAACTGCAGTCTTTGATGTATATGAGCCATATTCTAAGAAGCCTTAAAAACCTCCACTATTTCATGTCCTGAGCCCACGCTGTCAAAGAATGCATAGTTCCCTAGTGAATACTTGTGTACTAACTCATTTGAGGACAGAGTTCTTTTTTAAGCTCAGATACTCTGATTTTTCCCAGAGGACAGTTTGCTATTTCTACTTGACATTTCTTAGAAGAAAAATAGAAAGTGTAGCACTATTAGTTTCCCACTGTAAAATGAGTAGGTCATCATTATTCTATATTTATTCTGGTCTTTTATTTCTTAAAACCAATCATAACTTTTTTGTACATAATTAAAAGTACATTGCAGTCCAATATGAAAGGTAGACTTTAATTTTTCAGTGACTCAGTTTTTTGTTTTCCCATTTCAAGCCTTTATGGATTTAGAGGGGTATAAAAAGAATTTAGGGGCTTCCCTGGTGGCTCAGATAGTAAAGAATCTGTCTGCAATGCAAGAGATGCAAGTTTAATCCCTGAGTCGGGAAGATCCCCTGGAGAAGGGCAGGGTACCCTACTCCTTCTTTTGTCCTTCAATTGATTAATTAATTAATTAATTTTTTGTTTATTTTTTAATGTGTTTTTACTTGCAGGCTATACTTTATTTTTTAATTAATTAATTAATTTTTAAACTTTATTCTACTTTACAATACTGTATTGGTTTTGCCATACATTGACATGAATCAGCCACAGGTGTACACCATCTCCTAATGCCGAAGCCCCCTCACACCTCCCGCCCCATATCATCTCTCTGGATCAGCCCGAGCACCAGCCTATATTTTAATGCCGAGATTTTTCTGATTATCTTTTTTGTGTGCATCCGCTCACCACATAGGCTCTTAATTTAGAAAATATTCAGCAATTACATGTGGAATTGATACTTTATATAAAAGTAAAAATGGTGCCTGGTTATGTGTCTAACTAAAAAATTCGATGTCTTTTATTTTTCTGGCACCAGAGGTATGTGACTCAAAGAAATTGGTCATTATTTTTCATTTTCTATGAGATGAAAAGTTCTTAATTTAAAAGTAGAGCTGCCCCTAAATAAAGGTCACATGGTGGAAGTTTTGGTTTCAGTGGCCCTGAAGACTTTGCCAGGCAATAGAGATTCTGCTGTGTGCTCATAAAATTTAATTATTGATGGCTCCAAATAAAATTTAAATTTGATTTAAACTAAGCCTAAAATTTTGAGAAATTAATTTTGATGTTGAAATCAGATATTTTGTCAGCTTCATGAAAAATGATTCTTTCAAGAACTGCTACTTTGACACTTGATTATGCAAATATTTAACAGTTTGTGTAAACAAGACCTAAGTAAAATTGCTAGAGCTTAATTCATTTTTAATAAATGGATATGTTAGTTTTCTGTCTTGCCAACTCTTCCCAGTGCCAGCAAAGTAAGAACTGCAGCACCTTTACTGAAGAGACACTTTGTGATAAAGAAAAATCAACCACTGTAACAGAGAAAGCTTGGATGACTTTTCACACTTGCCTTTGCAACAGTGCATGCATGGTATGAGTTCTTGTTTTGTTGAAATCACAAGACAGGTAAAGGAAAGAAAACGACTGTTCCCAAACACAAAACCATAGAGGACTTACGTCTGTATTAGTTTGGCCAAAATATGCCTGAAACTTATTGCTTCCAATAAGTTAATATTCTTATCACAGTTCAGTTCAGTCGCTCGGTTGTGTCCGACTCTTTGCGACCCCATGAATCGCAGCACGTCAGGCCTCCCTGTCCATCACCATCTCCTGGAATTCACTCAGACTCACGTTCATTGAGTCCATGATGCCATCCAGCCATCTCATCCTCTGTCATCTCTTTCTCCTCCTGCCCCCAATCCTTCCTAGCATCAGAGCCTTTTCCAATGAGGCAGCTCTTCGCATGAGGTGGCCAAAGTACGGGAATTTCAGCTTTAGCATCATTCCTTCCAAAGAAATCCCAGGGTTGATCTCCTGCAGAATGGACTGGTTGGATCTCCTTGCAGGCCAAGGGACTCTCAAGAGTCTTGTGCAATAGCACAGTTCAAAAGCATCAATTCTTCAGTGCTCAGCCTTCTTAACAGTCCCAACTCTCTATTTCTGTCCTTTATCAAGCCCATCTTTGGATGAAATGTTCCCTTGGTATCTCTAATTTTCTTGAAGAGATCTCTAGTCTTTCCCATTCTGTTGTTGTCCTCTATTTCTTTGCACTGATCACTGAAGAAGGCTTTCTTATCTCTCCTTGCTATTCTTTGGAACTCTGCATGCGGATGCTTATATCTAGTTCCTCTGAAATTCAGCTTTAACTGGGTGCCTTATATTTGCATCTGTTAACTATGTCCCCACTCCTACAGAGTGTGGGGAAGGGAATCTGACTGGGGACTGGCTGTGCCAAAATATTTCTCCCCCTAGATGAGGCCCCAAGGCAACCTATTTTCTACTTAAATCACCCTCCCGCACTGCCTTGCCCTTGATGGCAGAGAATCGAGTGAGTGTTCCTTCATGATGAGGGTCCTCTGAGGGGAAGGAGGCTGTGCCCACCTGTGCTCATAAGTTCAGGGAGAGGAAATGAGAATGGATGCAAGAGTATAGGGTAAAGGATAAAATTCAAAAGAGGTTTCAGCATGGAAATACACCCAATGGTTCTTCCCTTTTTTTTTATAGGTAACATCACTTCTCTGATGATAGGTTCTGGGTCTGTTTTCTCAGAGAGCATTCTCATGCACTTCCTATCAAATATTTTCCATGAAAATGAAAGTAATTTACTTTTCCAATCGTGTTTGGTTTGGGGAGAGATGATAGTACTTGGTCTTTGGTCATGGCTCCGGGTCATCTTTGTTCTAGAAATAATAATGACATCATGCATCACAGGGACAGGATGGGGTGAATGGAGAGTCTTCAAGGCAGAGCTTGCAACCAGTGGTGAAACAGGGATGCAGAGGCGATCCTGGATATAACCAGGAGAGAGAAGCAGAATTCCTGTGGGTAAAAAGTCCAATGGTGGGAACAGGTGTGTGATAACTTGACAAGAGAGCCCAAGAGACCTCAGCCAGGTGATCAAGGTCAACATCAGTAACGGTTAGTCATGTGATGGCGCACCCTTGATAGGATGTGACAAGAAGGTCAATTTACCTCCGAAGTTTTGTTCGCCAAAGCCATCCCCCAGCCCCAATCTAACCATGATTAAACCATGAGACAAACCCCGGTAGAGGGACACTCTCCACAACACGAGCAAGAGTCCTCCCAACTGTTGAGGACATCGAATACAAGAAAAGTTAGAGATGCCGTCAGACACAAGAGGCACCTAAGAATCTTCTGGAAGTCCAGACTTCTCTCCTTATTCTTCAGATCTCGGGTCTGCAATGCAGCTTTTCCTCTGAGATATGTCAGGAAAGCATTTTTCCTTCCTTGATGGGTCTTGAAGTAAAAATATATATATATTTTTTCAGTTCTACCATTTCAAACCACTTTCTCTAATAGTATTCAGGGTACTATGCTGTCTGCCCAAACTATGTAATTTGCAAAGCTCACTGAGGGTGAAAATGTGGGCCCTTATTTAAAATGGTTAAGAATTTCAAGTCATACACTAGCCAAGATATGGAAGCACCAACAGATGAATGGGTAAAATGCCCATCGTAGATGCATGAATGGATATTAAGATGACGTATATACATGCAATGGAATATTACTCAGCTGTAAAAAGAGTGAAATCTTCCCATCTGCAACAACGTGGATGGACCTAAAGGGTACTGTGCTTAGAGAAATAAGTCACACAAAAACAAATACTACATGATATCACTTACATGTGGAATCTAAAGAAAATCGTGAACAAACCACCAAACAGAAACAGAGTCATAGATACAGAGGACAGGGATGGAGGGGGGGGGCACAGAGAAATAGGTGAGGGAGCTTACGAGGTACCAACTTCCAGCTACAAACTAAATGAGTCACGGTATGAGACGTACAGTGTGGGGGACACAGTTACTAATTATGTGATATCTTTGTATGGGGACAGATGGTAACTAGACTTATCATGATCGTTTCGAAATGTATACAAATATTGAGTCATTATGTTGTATAATGGGAACTAACATAGTGTTGGAGGTTAATTATACTTCAAAAATAAACTTGTAGGAAAAGGGATAGTTTTGTGGTAACCAGAGGCAGGGGATGGAAGGAGGGGGAGTTAGATGAAGATGGCCAGAAGGTGCAACCTTCCAGTTATAAAATACTAAGGGTGTGCATACACAAAAATAAACTCAAAATGGATTAAAGATCTAAACATAAGATCAGAAACTATAAAACTCCTAGAGGAGAACATAGGCAAAACACTCTCCAACATAAATCACAGCAGGATCCTCTATGACCCACCTCCCAGAATACTGGAAATAAAAGCAAAAATAAACAAATGGGATCTAATTAAAATTAAAAGCTTCTACACAACGAAGGAAACTATAAGCAAGGTGATAAGACAGCCTTCTGAATGGGAGAAAATAATAGCAAATGAAGCAACTGACAAACAACTAATCTCAAAAATATACAAGCAACTTATGCAGCTCAAGTCCAGAAAAATAAATGACCCAATCAAAAAATGGGCCAAAGAACTAAATAGACATTTCTCCAAAGAAGACATACGGATGGCTAACAAACACATGAAAAGATGCTCAACATTACTCGTTATCAGAGAAATGCAAATCAAAACCACAGTGAGGTACCATTTTACACCTGTCAGAATGGCAGCAATCCAAAAGTCTACAACCAATAAACACTGGAAAGGGTGTGGAGAAAAGGGAACCCTCTTACACTGTTGGTGGGAATGCAAACTAGTACAGCCACTATGGAGAACAGTGTGGAGATTCCTTTAAAAATTGCAAATAAAACTGCCTTATGACCCAGCAATCCCACTGCTGGGCATACACACTGAGGAAACCAGAATTGAAAGAGACACATGTACCCCAATGTTCATCACAGCACTGTTTATAATAGCCAGGAGGGAAACAACCTAGATGTCCATCAGCAGATGAATGGATAAGAAAGCTGTGGTACATATACACAATGGCGTATTACTCAGCCATTAAAAAGAATACATTTGAATCAGTTCTAATGCTGTTGAGAAAAGGGAACCCTCTTACACTGTTGGTGGGAATGCAAAGTAGTACAGCCACTATGGAGAACAGTGTGGCGATTCCTTAAAAAACTGGCAATGGAACTGCCTTATGACCCAGCAATCCCACTATTGGGCATACACACTGAGGAAACCAGAATTGAAAGAGACACATGTACCCCAATGTTCATCGCAGCATTGTTTATAATAGCCAGGATATGGAAGCAGCCTAGATGTCCATCAGCAGATGAATGGATAAGAAAGCAGTGGTACATATACACAATGGAGTATTATTCGGCCATTAAAAAGAATACATTCAAATCCATTCTAATGAGGTGGATGAAACTGGAGCCGATTATACAGGGTGAAGTAAGCCAGAAAGAAAAACACCAATACAGTATACTAACACTTATGTATGGAATTTAGAAAGATGGTAATGATAACCCTGTATGCGAGACATCAAAAGAGACACAGATATATAGAATAGACTTTTGGACTGTGGGAGAGGGAGAGGGTGGGATGATTTGGGAGAATGGCATTGAAAGATGTGTACTGTCATGTAAGAAATGGATCACCAGTCTAGGTTCTATACAGGATACAGGATGCTTGGGGCTGGTACACTGGGATGACCCAGAGAGATGATATGGGGAGAGAGATGGGAGATGGGGTTCAGGATTGGGAACTCATGTACAGCTGTGGCTGATTCATGTCAATGTATGGCAAAACCAGTGCAGTATTATAAAGTAAATTAAAAATAAATAATGAAAAAACAATTTATTTTTTTATTGAAAAATCATTTCTTTACAAAATGGTGTGGTTTTCTGTCATACATCAACAAGAATCAGCCATCATTAAACCCATGTTCCCTCCCTCCCGAACTTCCCTCCCATCTCTCTCCTCATCCCATCCTTCTAGATGCTCCCAGAGCCCCTCTTTGAGTTCCCTGAGTCCTACAGCAAATTCCCATTTGCTATCTATTTTACATATGGTATTGTGAACTTCTGTGTTACGCACTCCATTCCTCTCATCCTCTCACTCCTACCCTACACCCATGTACATAGGTCTGTTCTGGTATGTCTGTTTCTCCATCATTGCCCTGAAAATAAATTTATCAGTACCATCTTTTTAGATTCCATATATTTACATGCTGTTGCTGCTGCTGCTGCTAAGTCACTTCAGTCATGTCCGTCTCTGTGCGACCCCATAGACGGCAGCCACCAGGGTTTCTCCATCCCGGGATTCTCCAGGCACGAATGCTGGAGCGGATTGCCATTTCCTTTTCCAATGCATGAAAGTGAAAAGTGAAAGGGAAGTAGCTCAGCCGTGTCCAACTCTTTGCGACCCCAGGGACTGCAGCCTACCAGGCTCCTCCGTCCATGAGATTTTCCAGGCAAGAGTACTGGAGTGGGTTGCCATTGCATAAGTGTACTATATTAAGAATCCACTTGTAATGCAGGAGACCTGGGTTCAGTCCTTGGGTTGGGAAGATCCCCTGGAGAAGGGGACAGGTACCTACTCCAGTATTCTGGCCTGGAGAATTCCATCTACTGTATAATCCATGGGGTTGCAAAGAGTTGGACATGACTGAGAGACTTTCATGATATTTATATATCTCTTTCTGACTGACTGACTGACTTTTTACTTTATATAATAAGCTCTGGGTTCATCTACCTCATTAGAACTGACTCAAATGTGTTCCTTTTTTGGTTGAGTAGTATTCCGTTGTATATATGTACCACAGCTTCTTTGTCCATTCATCTGTCGATGGCCATCTCGGTTGCTTCCATGTTCTAGCTATTGTAAATAGTGCTGCAGTGAACATTAGGGTACATGTGTCTTCTTCAGTTTTGGTTTCCTCAGGGTTATATGTCTAGGAGTGGGATTGCTGGATCATACAGTGGTGTTATTCCTAGCGTTTTAAGGAGTCTCCACACCATCTTCCATAGTGACTGTATCAGTTTACGTTCCTAAAGCGTCTGCCTCCAGTGTGGGAGACCCAGGTTCGATACCTGTGTTGGGAAGATCCCCTGGAGAAGGAAATGGCAATCCACTCCAGTATTCTTGCCTGGAGAATCCCATGGACGGAGAAGCCTAGTATGTTACAGTCCACAGGGTCGTAAAGAATCGGACATGACTGAGCGACTTCACCTCACCTTCACCTTACCAGCAGTGAAAGAGTGTCCCTTTTCTTTCACACCCTCTCCAGAATTTATTATCTGTAGACTTCCTGATGATGGCCATTCTGACTGGTGTGAGGTGGTATCTCATTGTAGTTTTGATTTGCATTACTCTGATAATGAGTGACGTTGAGCATCTTTTTATGTGTGTGTTAGCCACCTGTATTTCTTCTTTGGAGAAATGTCTTTTTAGGTCTTTTCCCCACTTTTTGAGTGGGCTGTTTTTTTTTTTTTTCCTGGTATTGACTTGTGTGAGCTTCTTATATAGTTTGGAAATTAATTCTTTGTCAGGTGTTTCATTTACTATTATTTTCTCACATTCTGAGGTTTGTCTTTTCACCTTGATTGTAGTTTCCTTTGCTGTGCAAAAGCTTTTGAGTTTAATTAGGTCCCACTTGTTTATTTTTGTTTTTATTTCCATTACTCAAGGAGATGGGTCATAGAAGATCTTGCTTTGATTTATGTCATTGGGTGTTCTGCCTGTGTTTTCCTCTTAAGAGTTGTATAGTTTTTGGTCTTATATTTAAGTCTTTAACCCATTTTGAGTTTCTCTTTGTGTATGGGGTTAGGAAATGTTCTAATTTCATTCTTTCACATATAGCCACCCAATTTTCCCAGCACTACTTATTGAAGGGGATATCTTTGTTTCATCATATATTTTTGGCTCCATGTCAAAAATAAGGTAACCATAGGTGTGTGAGTTTATTTCTGGATTCTCTATCTTGTTTCATTGGTCTATATTTCTGTTTTTGTGCTTGTACCATACGGTCTTGATGACTGTGGTTTTGTAGTATAGTCTGTAGTCAGGAAGGTTGATTCCTCCAGCTCCATTCTTGTTTTTCTAGACTGCTTTGGCTATTCAGGGTCTTTTGTGTGTCCATATGAATTGTGAATTTTTTTGTTCTAGTTCTGTGAAAAATGCCATTGGTAGTTTAATGGAAATTGCACTGAATCTGTAGATTGCATTTGGCAGTATAGTCATTTTCACGGTATTGAGTCTTCCTACCCAAGAACATGGACTCTTTCTCCATCCGTTTATATCATCTTTGATTTCTTTCATCAGTGTCTTACAATTTTCTTTATACATGTCTTTTGTCTTCTTAGGTAGGTTTATTCCTAGATATTTTATTCTTTTTGTTGCAGTGGTGAATGGGATTGATTCCTTAATATTTCTCGCTGATTTTTCACTGTTAGTATATTGGAATGGAAATGGTTTCTGTGTATTGACCTTGTATCCCATGAATATGCTGAATTCACGATTGCCTTTAGTAATTTTCTGATAGTTTTGGGGGGTTTTCTGTGTATAGTATCATGTCATCTGCAAACAGTGAGAATTTTACATCTTCTTTTCTGATCTGAATTCCTTTAATTTCTTTTTCTTCTCGAATGCTGTAGCTAGGACTTTCAAAACTATGTTCAATAATGGAGAGAGTGGACACCCTTGTCTTGTTCCTGTTCTTAGAGGGAATGCTTTTAGTTTTTCACTATTGAGAATAATGTTTGCTGTGGGCTTATATATGGCTGTCACTATGTTGAAGTAGGTTCCTTCTCTGCTCTATTTTTGAAGTGTTTTTATCATAAGTGGGTGCTGAACTTTGTCGGCTTTTTCTGCATCAGCTGAGATGATCATATGGTTTTTATCTTTCAATTTGTTAATATAGTGTATCGCATTGCTTGATTTGCATATATTGAAGTATCCTTGCATCCCTCGAATAAACTGGACTTGATCATGGTGTGTGAGCTTTTTAATGTGTTTTTGAATTCTGTTTGCTAGAATTTTGTTGAGGATGTTTACATCTATGATCATCAGTGATTCCATTCAGTTCAGTTCAATCGCTAGGTTGTGTTCTACTTTTTATGACCCCATAGATTGCAGCATGCCAGGCTTCCCTGTCCACCACCTACTCCTGAAGTTTACTCAAACTCATGTCCATCAAATCGATGATGCCATCCAACCATCTCATCCTCTGTTGTCCTCTTCTCCTCCTGCCTTCAGTCTTGCCCAGTATCAGACTCTTTTCCAATGAATCAGTTCTTTCCATCAGGTGGCCAAGTTTCATCGTCAGCATCAGTCATTACAATGAATATTCAGGACTGATTTGCTTTAGGATGGACTGGTTTTATTTCTATATAGTCCAAGGGACTCTCAAGAGTCTTCTCCAACACCACAGTTCAAAAGCATCAATTTTTCAGTGCTCAGCTTTCTTTATGGTCCAACTCTCACTTCCATACATGACTACTGGAAAAACCATAGCTTTGACTACAGGGGCTTTGTTGGCAATGTAATGTCTCTGCTTTATAATGTGCTGTCTAGGTTGGTCATAGCTTTTCTTCCAAGTAGCAAGTATCTTTTAAATTCATGGCTGCAGTCACCATCAGCAGTGATTTTGGAGCCCCCCAAAATAAAGTCTCTGACTGTTTCTGTTGTTTCCCCATCAATTTGCCATGAAGTGATGGGACTGGATGCTATGCTCTTAGTTTTCTGAATGTTGAGTTTTAAGCCAACTTTTTCACTTTCCTCTTTCACTTTCATCAAGAGGCTCTTCAGTTCTTTGCTTTCTGCCATAAGGGTGGTGTCATCTGCATATCTGAGGTTATTGTTATTTCTTCTAGCTGTCTTGATTCCAGCTTGTGTTTCATCCAGCCTGGCATTTTGCATGATGTATTCTGCATATAAGTTAAATAAACAGGGTGACAATATACAGCCTTGATGTACTCCTTTTCCTATTTGGAACTAGTCTGTTGTTCCATGTCCAGTTCTAACTGTTGCTTCTTGACTTGCATAGAGCTTTCTCAGGAAGCAGGTACCAGCACTTTCTGGTATTCTTATCTCTTTAAAAATTTTCCACAGTTTGTTGTGATCCACACAGTTGAAGCCTTTGGTGTTGTCAATAAAGCAGAAGCAGATGTTTTTCTGTAACTCTCTTGCTTTCCTCAATGATCCAACGGATGTTGGCAATTTGATCTCTGGTTCCTCTGGCTTTTCTAAATCTAGCTTGAACATCTCAGGAAGTTCACGGTTCATGTACTGTTGAAGCCTGGCTTGAAGAATTTTGAGCATTACTTTGCTAGCGTGTGAGATGAGTACAATTGTGCAGGAATTTGAGCATTCTTTGGCATTGCCTCTCTTTGGGATTGGAATGAAAACTGACCTTTTCTCGTCCTTTGGCCACTGCTGACTTTTCCAAATTTTCTGGCATGTTGAGTGCAGCACTTTCACAGCATCATCTTTTAGAATTTGAAATAGCTCAACTGGAATTCCATTACGTCCACTAGATTTGTTTGTAGTGATGCTTCCTAAGGCCCACTAAATGTCACATTCTAAGATGTCTGGCTCTAGGTGAGTGATTACACCACCATGGTTATCTGGATCATGAAGATCATTTTTATATAGTTCTTCTGTGTATTCTTGCCACCTCTTAATATCTTCTGCTTCTGTTAGGTCCATACCATTTCTGTTCTTTATTATGCGTATCTTTACATGGAATGTTCCCTTGGTATCTTTAATTTTCTTGATGAGATCTCTAGTCTTTCCCATTGTATTGTTTTCCTTTTTTTCTTTACATTGATCACTGAAGAAGGTTTTCTCATCTCTCCTTGCTATTCTTTGGAACTCTGCATTCAGATGGGTATATCTTTCCTTTTTTTCCTTTGCCTTTCACTTCTCTTCTTTTCTCAGCTGTTTGTAAGGCCTCCTGAGATCACAATTTTACCTTTTTGCATTTCTTTTTCTTGAGAATGGTCTTGATCATTGCCTCCTGTACAATGTAACTAATCTCCATCCATAATTCTTCAGGCACTCTATCAGATCTAATCTCTTGAATCCGTTTCTCACTTCCACTGTATAATCGTTAAGGATTTGATTCAGGTCAGGAAGATCCCCTGGAGAAGGAAATGGCAATCCACTCCAGTATTCTTGCCTGGAGAATCCCATGGACGGAGAAGCCTAGTAGGTTACAGTCCACAGGTTCGCAAAGAGTTGACACAGCTGAGCGACTTCACCTTCACCATACCTGAATGGTCTATTGATTTTTCCTACTTTCTTCAATTAAAGTCTGAATGTGGCAATAAAGAGTTCATGATCTGAGCCACAGTCAGCTCCCAGTCTTGTTTTTGCTGTCTGTATAGAACTTCTCCATCTTTAGCTGCAAAGAATATAATTAGTCTGATATTGGTATTGACAATCTGTTGACATCCATGTGTAGAGTCCTCTGTGTTGTTGGAAGAGGGTGTTTACTATGACCAGTGCGTTCTCTTGGCAGAACTCTGTAAACCTTTGCCCTGCTTCATTTTTGCACTTCAAGGCCAAACTTGCCTATTACTCCAGGTATCTCTTGACTTCCTACTTTTACATTCCAATGCCCTGTGATTAAAATGACATATTTTAGGGGTGTTAGTTCTAGACGGTCTTGTAGGTCTTGATAGAACCACTCAGCCTCAGCTTCTTCAGCATTACTGGTTGGGGCATAGACTTGGATTAGTGTGATATTGAATGGTTTGCATTGGAAAGGAACAGAGGTCATTCTGTTGTTTTTAAGATTCCATCCAGTACTGCATTTCAGACTCTTTTGTTGACGATGATGGCTTCTCCATTTCTTCTAAGGGATTTTTGCACACAGTTGTAGATATAGTGGTCATCTGAATTAAATTCACTCATTCCAGTCCATTTTATTTCACTGATTCTAAAATGTTGATGTTCATTCTTGCCATCTCCTGTTTGATCACTTCCAGATTACCTTGATTCATGGACCTAACACTCCAAGTTCCTATGCATTATTGTTCTTTACAGCTCCAGACTTTACTCCTACCACCAGTCACCACAGCTGGGTGTTGTTTTTGCTTTGGCTCCATCTCTTTATTCTTTCTCTTAAGTAATACTGGCCTATAATTTTCTGTTTTTGTTTTGTTTTACCTGATTTTGGTATCAGAATGATTGTGGCCTCATAGAATGAGTTTTGAAGTATTCCTTCCTCTGCAACATTTTGGAAGAGTTTTCGAAAAATGGGCATCAGCTCTTCTGTAAATGTTTGATAGAATTCCCCTTTGAAGCCATCTCACCCTGGGCTTTTGTTTTTTTGGAGATTTTTGATCACAGTTTCAATTTCAATATTTGTAATTCGGTTTTTCATAATTTCTGTTTCTTCCTGGTTCAGAGTTGGGAGGTTGAACTTTTCTAAGAATCTGTCCTTTTCATCTAGGTTGTCCATTTTATTAGCATATAGTTGCTCATATTATTCTCTTATGATGCTTTGTATTTCTGTGTTATCTATTGTAACCTCTCCTGTTTTATTTCTAATTCTGTTGATTTGATTTTTCTTCCTTGTTTTCTTGATGCATCTGGCTAGTGGTTTGTCACGTTTTTTTTATCTTCTCATAGAACCAGCTTTTAGTTTTATTAATCTTTGCTGTTGTTTTCTACATTTCCTTTTCAATTATTTCTGCTCTGATCTTTATGACATTTCCTCTGTTGACTTGGGGTTGTTTTGTTCTTCTTTTTCCAGTTGCTTTAGATGTAGACTTATGTTGTCTATTCACTGCTTTTCTTGTTTCTTGAGGTAGGATTGTCACTATAAATTTCCCTCTTAGAACTGCTTTTGCTGAATCCCATCGGTTTTTGGTCGTCATGGTTTCATTTTCATTTGTTTCTAAAAATCTTTTGGTTTCCCTTCTTATTTCTTCAGTAACCTCTTTGTTCGAAGAAGGCAATGGCACCCCACTCCAGTACTCTCACCTGGAAAATCCCATGGACGGAGGAGCCTGGTAGGCTGCAGTCCATGGGGTTGCTGAAGGTTGGACACGACTGAGCAACTTCACTTTCACTTTTCACTTTGATGTATTGGAGAAGGAAATGGCAACCCACTCCAGTGTTCTTGCCTGGAGAATCCCAGGGACAGGGTAGCTTGGTGGGCTGCTGTCTATGGGGTCACACAGACTCGGACATGACTGAAGTGACTTAGCAGCAGTAGCAGCAGCAGTAACCTCTTTGTTATTTAGTAATGGATTGTTTAATCTCCATGAGTTTGGGGGTTTTTTTTGCATTTTTTTTTTCCTATAGTTGATATTTAGCCTCATTGCATCATGGCCAGAGAAGATACTTGATACGAATTCAGTTTTCTTAAATTTACTCAGGCTTGATTTGTGACCCAATATGTGGTATATCCTGAAGAATGTTCCATGTGCACTTGAGAAGAAAGTGTATTCTTCTCCTTTTGGATGGAAAGTCCTGAAGATACCAATAATTACCTTAAATATAAAGAGATTAGATGCACCAATCAAGAGATACAGACTGACTGAATGGGTACAAAATCAAGACCCATGTATATGCTGCCGACAAGTGACCCACTTCAGACCTAGAAACACATACAGACTGAAGGTAAAAAGATGGAAAAAGATATTCCATGAGAATAGAAACCAAAAGAGTGCCAGAGTGGCAATCCTTACTTCAGACAAAATTGACTTTAAAATAAAGAAAATTATGAGAGACAAAGAAGGACACTACGTAATGATCAAGGGATCAATCCAAGAACTTCTTCATAACATTTGTAACAAAACATAACAATTGTAAACATTTATACACCTAACATAGGAACAACTCAGGACATAAGGCAGACATTTAGAGGGATGAGGGGAAAATCAACAGTAACACAACAGTAGTAGGGGTTTTTAACACCCCACTTACACAAATGGACAGTTCATTAAGACAGAGAACCATACACACATATACACAAATAGAATTTATAATAGGTTATATAGTAAATTTCAAAAAACATAAAAGAATTCTTAAGTTGCTTTAGGTAGAAAGGCATTCTCAATTTTAGTGTATATTGATGCTGTAAAACAGTTAGTATTCCAAGATAGACTCTCCATTGTAGATTTGAGATGCACAATTGAGAAAATATTTTTTGAGTGCTTCACATGTTCTGAACAGTCTTTTTCTTGGTTCTGGCCAGAAACAATTTCCTAAAAGAGGTTAATTATTTTATAACATTTACTTTTTTCCCCCTTCTGTTTGACCTCTGGAAATGTGTACAGTGCCATTTGGATGTGGCCAAGCTTGTCTGATCTTGCTGCATATACTCAGAATTATGCCAGGTTAACCTGCATAGAATTATACTTGGGATACAGTTTGGTTATAGAAAGTTGAAAGGCCACAGTTGTTGGTATATGTGATACATATGTATACGCTGTTGCTTTTTGGTCTTTTTGGGGGGCAATTTACATCTTTTTACCCATGGGCTATATATATGCTGATTATTTTCTTTCATAATTTATTTTTATATGACTCGAAATGGATTCAGATTTATTAGCTTTTAACAGGAGAAAGAAAATCATTGAGTTAAGGAAAGAGTGAAGAGCATAGGTTAACAGAAATTCTTATATTATGATTTTATTAGGTTGCCGTCTCAGAATTGGAACTATAGCTTGAAATACAACATTTGAGTTTTGATATTATCAGATTAGTGCTTTATAACTGAGGGTGTGTATACCATATTAATTATGTGGGTTTTTTAAACTTTTTATTTTAATTACATGATTTTTTATTGAAAATAGTTATTGAGTATTTGCTACATGATGATCTACTTTTGCAAAGCATTTGTGGAAGAGATAACCACTTTTTGTCATAATACGTTATGCCTCATTTTTTCTAGTACTTTTGAAAGTAGTTGATTAAGATGCAACAAAGGTAACTGGATAATATTGAGTGGTATTTTATGCTAGCTCTTGCAGAGCCAGAAATTACATCTTTATTCATTCCATGGTATACCTTGCCCTCTAATTTTAATATATTGAATAATTACACAACTATTAAAACTATCATCTTATTATAAAAAAGCTGCAATAAAATAAAATCCCTGTTTGACACTACCCCTCCTCTATACACACACTGTTTATGTTAGGGTAGAGTTTGTTTATTTTTAACTTTTTATTTTGAAATTATTTATGACTTAGAGAAAAGTTGCCAAGCTAGAATATCCATATATTATTTACTCCTCTTTCCATACTGTTAACATATGCATTACCATAGTACAGATATCCGGAGAAGGCAATGGCAGCCCACTCCAGTACTCTTACCTGGAAAATCCCATGGACGGAGGAGCCTGGTAGGCTACAGTCCATGGGGTCGCAAAAAGTCAGACACGACTGAGCAACTTCACTTCACTCACTTCATACTTTATCGCTGGAGAAGAACATGGCAACCCACTCTGGTATTCTTGCCTGGAGAATCCCATGGACAGAAGAGCCTGGCGGGCCATGGTCCATGGGGTCACAGAGAGTCAGACACGACCGAAGTGCCTGAGCACGATATGGTTATCAATACTAAGAAATAACCAGTAGTGCAGTACTATCAACTGAAATACAGACTTTATTTGCATTTGACCAACCTCATGTCACTGATAGCATTTTTCGATTCAGTGTGTTAGTCATTCAGTTATCTCTGACTCTTTGTGACCCCATGGACTGTAGCCCACCAGGCTCATTTGTCCATGGAATTCTCCAGGCAAGAATACTGGAGTGGGTTGCCTTTTCCTACTCCAGGCGATCATCCCAACCCAGGAATCGAACCCTGGTCTCCTGTATCGTAGGTGAATTCTTTACTAAATGAGCTACAAGACTGTAGCTTAAGTGGTTGCCTTATTTGGGAAAAAGTAGGTGGCTGTTTGTGATAGGTGGTTCTTAGATTTTGATTTCTTCACCTTGAGGCATTATAGGCATAGATTTCGCTTACATAAGTAGGCTGCTAAGGTACTAGAAGCACCTCAGTCTGATGGCCTCCTTGGTTAATTTATTTAACAGGAGCAAAACTAGATATATAAATATGTTTAAATAATTGCAAAGCTAAGTGTAAGTAGCTGTAGAGATTGTTGCTGTCAACTTTACACTTAAAAATAAGGTGGAACAAACTGCAAGCTCTGGATGTTTCTTGAAACTGAGATCTCAATTTAACCAACTCAGAATCTCCAGAGAGGTGCATGCTTACAGGAAAAGATAAGATGTGAGCATTAGCTTATATGGGCAGACACCTCTGAAAATGGGTGAGAGCATTTCAGTTACATAGGCAACAAATTGGTAGAGGCCAGATATGGGCAGGTTAGAATGGGGAGCCTCCTAGGGCAGCAAATATAGGAACAGCTTGAGTTCTTTTGCAGAATATCTCCACAGGCCCCCGAGCTCTGTTGACCTATCCCTCTTGGCACAGGCCTGGGAGAGGAACAGCAGTTGTTATGGAAAGAGCACAGAATATTTCCTGGATCCTTCTCTGGTATCTTTTCTATGTAGCAATAACCATAAGTTTAGAAAGAGGAGTTCCTTAAAATACAGTCCTTAAGTACTGGTAAAAACCAGTGAAACTGGGGATAGGCAGAAAATAATTTTGGTGCAGGACAGCGTTACATGCTGATATCAGAACTATAGAAAAGAGACAAAGTACTTCTAAGACTCAGGTATGCAGGGTCTGATCAGCACAAGCCTATTGAGAATAACAGAGAACACCACTCCAATAATAGAGATTCCCATGTCTAGACTAATAAGTATCTAATAAAAGTAACAATTCACTAGTAATGAGAACTTCACAAGATACAGACTTGTCTAGAAGGGAAGACCAAAAGCTAAGTGTGGAGCAGGCATTGTGGAAACGTCTGGCCCACCTGAGGGGGTGTAGCCCTAGAGAAATTTGAAGCCTGTGGTATACTGAGGGGAATGACGGTGACAGTAAACCTTAAACCTGCCTGACGTGATTAGATAAACAACCCCTATGCTACACACCTGTCTAAAGGAAGTCTACCATTGCCAAGCACAGAGATTATTTGCCTCAGTCTCTACTGTCCTATTGAGGATATCCAGATACCAGTAAAACTGCGAGTATATGAAAAAGCAAGATGAAACATCATATTGGCAAGAGATAAAGCAACAGAAGAAACAGATACAGGTGGAATAATCTGAGGCATTTAAAATGACTGATTAATATGTAAAAATCAATATTAGTTATCTATGGCTACCTAACATAATCATAAAATTTTAGCAGTTTAGAATACTAGTAAGCTTCCTAGAGGCCCTATTGTTTGAGAAGATTTGTGAAAACCAGTCTTAATCTCTTTAAAGTGCTTTTTGTTTGACTCTATCGAGGCATCAACTTTGATCTTTCTGAGGTCTTAAACAGAAGTTATTACCTTGGTTGTATCGCCAGAGTTTGTTTTTCTTGGCAGTGTCCTGGTTTTTCAGTCTACTAAGAAAACATTTAGTTTTAGCAGTTTTACTCTCTGGAGAAGACTGAGCATTTTTGAAACTGAAAATCCTGCCTCATTTTTGTTTAAATAGCCTTTCCTTCAACTTCTCTCTCGCTCTTCTCTAGTTTACTATAAACATAGGGATGAAACCAGCTAGCACTTTAAACACTTTACTTGGAAGCCTCCTTAGGTAGCTCAGTTACTCAGTTTATTAGGCATATTTCCTCCTTTCCCTATTTCTAAGGATGCTGGTAAATTTTCTGCCATCACATGTCGTACTTTCTCTTCCTACAGTTTCCAGGTATGTCTTCTTCAGACAGAGTTTCTAGAGGCCTCTGTTAGTTTTTTTTTCAAAGGCCTTTCCATATGGTAGATTATGACTTGGCAACTGGCTCCTATCAGAGTGAGCCAAAGTAATCAAAAACAAAAGTCACTGTATTTTGGTAACCTAATTTCAGAAGTTATACTTAGTCAATTTTGATAGTCACTAGGTCAGCCCATACTCAAGGGGAGGGAATTAAAGAATAGCAAGAGGCAGGAATTACTAGGACCCATTTTAGAGGCTGGCTATCACAGTAACATTGTGATTTTCTAAATTTACTTGTTCTAATATATTTTCTGTGGTTCCTTAATAATTTTACATATATAATCATATCACTGACACATAAAATTTTACCTATTCCCAATCTGTATGCATTTTATTTCATTTTCTTTCATAAACGACCTCTAGTCGTTATTGAACAGAAGTAGTAATGGTTGACACTCCTGACTTATACCTGAAGTACAAGGAAGGGGACAAATGGGTTTTTTTCATCCTTACAAATATGTATATATGAGATGCTATATGTGTCTATACATATACATATGTATTTTTGTACATATATATGTATATATAATATATATGAGAAAAGAGAGAAGGCAAAGAAGAAAGGGAAAGACATACTCAACTGAGTGCAGAGTTATATAAATATCAAGGAGAGATACAAAAGCCTTTTTAAGTGAACAATGCAAGGAAATAGGAAAATAATAGAATGGGAAAGACTAGAGATCTCTTTGGGAAAATTGGGCACAATAAAGGTCAAAGATGGCACAATAAAGGACAGAAATGGCAAGGACCTAACAGAAGCAGAGGAGATTAAGAAGAGGTGGCAAGAATATACAGAAGAACTGTACTAGAAAAAGTGTACATAGAAGTATAACTCTATTATACTTGTTAATCAAGTAGTCATGTACAGATGCGAGAGTTAGACCATAAAGAAGGCTGAGTGCCGAAGATTTGATGCTTTCGAATTGTGGTGCTGTAGAAGACTCTTGAGAGTCCCCTGGACTCCAAGGAGATCAAACCAGTCAGTCCTAACAGAAATCAACCCTGAATATTCATTGGAAGGACTGATGCTGAAGCTCTAATACTTTGGCCACCTGATGAGAAGAGCTGACTCACTGGAAAAAGACCCTGATGCTGGGAAGGATTGAAGGTGTAAGGAGAAAGGGGCAGCAGAAGATGAGATGGTTAGATGGCATCACTGACTCAATGGACATGAGTCTGAGCAAACTCTGGGAGATAATGAAGGACAGGGAAGCCTGGTGTACTGCAGTTCATGGGGTTGCAAAAACTTGGACGTGACTTAGCAACTGAATGACAACAGATATGATGTTTTATGGGTATTCCTTATTAGACTGAAGAAATTCCTTTAGTTCCTAAATTGTAGAAGAGTTTTTATGCCTTTTTTGCATTTAGAGATGATCATGTAAGAGTCCTCTATTCTGTTATATATCATACTGCCTCTTATGCTTTGTTCCTTGGAAAATGTGTTTTAAGTCTTTTAAAACATGAATTTTTATTAATTTTCTCTCTACTTAATCTTTCATCTTGTATTCAGATTCATTTTTGTCATTTCCGTTTTTTGATGTCTAAACTATTATATTAATTTTAGGGGAAATCATGTTTTCTACCTTTTATCTCAGATTTCTTATTTCACCTCAAGTCTTTAACCACTTAAAGAGAAATAAAGTCATTCCTTAATAGGAATAGAATATGCAGTTCACTTCTCTCTCTCTCTTTTTTTTTTTAAGTCAAACTCTCTTTTTAATTAATTGCTTGCTTATTTGTTTTTGGTTTTGCTGGATCTTCACTGCAGCTTGCCGGCTTTCTCTAATTGCAGTGAGCGTGGGTTTCCTTTGTTGTGATGCATGGGCGTCTCATTATGTGACGTCTCTTGTTGCTGAGCACAAGCCGTAGGCGCACGGGGCTCAGGAATTGCAGTGCATGGGCACAGTAACTGCAGCTTGTGGGCTCCAGAGCACATGCTCAGTAGTTGTGGTGCTCAGGCTTAGCTGACCCATGGCATGTGGAGTCTTACCTGACCGGAAGTTGAACCCATGTCCCCTGAATTAGCAGGTGGATTCTTAACCACTGGACCACCAGGGAAATCCTGATTCTTTTTAAGATTTTCTATTTTTTCACTTTTTAAAATTGAGGTATTGTCTGTACAATATTGTATGTTTCAAAAGTACAACATAGTAATTCACAATTTATTGTATTATGATACATTACCTGTTATTCCTTGTGTGTGCAGTATATCCTTGTAGCTTATTTATTTTAAAAGTAGTAATTTGTACTTCTAAATCCTTTACCCCTTGCTTGCCCTTCCTCTCTTCCCTCTCTTCTTCCCTTTCCTCATTGGTAACCATTATTTTGTTCTGTGTATCTGTGAGTTTCTTACTTTTTTGCTATATTCTCTAGTGTTTTATTTCTTAGATTTCACATGTAAGGTGATATCATACATATTTACCATTTTCTGGTTTATTTCACTTAGAATAATATCTTCCAAATCTATTTATGTTGTTGCAAATGACAAAGTCACATTTTTTTATGTCTAAATAGTGTTCCATTTTGATAGTCAAGTGATACATAGACTTTCACTTTTTCATACATATTTACCATGTCTTATTTATGCATTCTGGATGCTAAAGTTGCTTCCATGTCTTGGCATTTGTAAATAGCACTTCAGTGAACACTGAGGTGCATGTATCTTTTTAAATTAGTGTTTTTGTTTTGCTTTCTGATATACACCCTGGAGTGGATTATTGGGCTATATGTTAGCTCTATTTTTAGTATTTTGAGAAACTTTTATAGTATTTTGCACAGTAACTGTATCAATTTACATTACAACCAGAAGTATATGAAGGTTCTCTTTTTTCTGAATCCTTGATAACTTTTGTTACTTGTTTCTTTTTGATGATAGCCATTCTGAAAAGTATGATCTCTTACCGTGGCTTAAATTTGCATTTCCCTGATGATCAACAATGTTTAAAATCTTTTCTATGTGCCTCTTGGCCATCTGTATGTCTTCTTTGGAAAAATATCTATTCAGATCTCCTGACCTTTTTTTTAATCAGATTTTTTTTTGATGTTGTATGAGCTGTTTATATATTTTGAGTATTAACCCCTTATCAGGTATATAGTTTGCAAATATTTTCTCCTATTCAGTGGATTGTCTTTATATTTTGTGGATGATTTCCTTTGCTGTGGAAAAGCTTGTAAGTTTAATTAGATCCCATTTGTTTATTTTTGCTTTTGTTTCTTTTGTTTTAGAGGATAGATCCATAAATATTGTTAGGATCTATGCCAAAGTGGTTGTGGCTATATTTTCTTCTAGGAATTTTATGGTCTCCAGTATTATATTTAGATCTTTAATCCATTTTGAGTTTATTTTTGTATATGGTGTTAGAAAATGTTCTAATTTCTTTGTTTTGCACGTAGTTGCCTAGTTTTCCCAGATCCGTTTACTGAAGAGGCTATTTTTTATCCTTTGTATATTCTTGCCTCCTTTGTTGTAGATTAATTGACTGTAAGTGCATAGGTTTGTTTATCGATTCTTCATTCTGTTCCATTGATCTGTGTGTATTTTTTTCTTTGAGCCCCATTCTGTTTTGATTAGTGTAGTTCTGTATTAATGGTATAGTCTAAAGTAAGAGTGTGTTGCCTCCAGCTCTATTCTTTTTCAAGATTGTTTTGGCTATTCAAGGTCTTTTGTGTTTCCATACAGTTTTTAAAATTATTTGTTCTAGTTCTAGTTTGAAAATGCCCTCTGTATTTTGATAGGGATTGCATTGAATCTGCAAAGTGCCTTGGGCAATACAGTCATTTTAACAATATTAATTCTTCCAGCCCATGAACATCACATATCTTTGCATTTGTTTGTGTTGTCCTCAATTTCTTTCATCAGTATCTTATGGTTTTTTGAATACGAAACCATTTTATTGTTTTAGTTGCTCAGTCATATCCAACTCTTTGCAACCCCCTGGACTGTAGCCCTCCAGGCCCCTCTGTCCATGGGGTTTCTCAGGCAAGAATACTGGCGTGGGTTGCCATTTCCAGGGAAGATCACATCCCTGGGATCTTCCTGACTCAGGGATCAAACCCGTGTCTCCTGTATTGGCACACACATTCTTTACCTCTGAGCCACCAGGAAGCCCCATATTGCCTCTTAGGTTGGTTTATTCCTGGTTTTTAAAAATCTGCTGATGCAGTTGTAAATGGGATTTTTCCCTTATTTTCTCTTTCTGAAGTTTGTTTGTATATAGAAATGTGACATATTTTGGAATATTATTTTTGTATGTTGCAGCTTTGCTGAACTCATTGATGAGTCCTAGTAGTTTTTTGGTGATGTCTTTCGGATTTTCTGTAAATTTTCATGTCATCTAGTTTTACTTCTTCCCAATTTAGATTCCCCTGATTTCTTTTTCTGTTCTTTTCTAGTGTATTCACAGAGTTGTACAGTCATTATCAAAATCAATTTTATAACATTCTCATTATATCAGAATCCATGTACCCATTACATCCTGTACCCATTAGCAGTCATTCTCACTTCTTACGAATCTTGCTGGCCTTAGACAGCCACTCTAGGTTTGTTTAGACAACAAAACTCACTGAGTTTGTATCTCAGTGAATTTGCCTATTCTAGGTATTTCTTATAAACAGAATTATAATATATTGTTCAGTCGCTAAGTCGTCTCCATCTCTGCGACCCCATAAACTGCAGCACGCCTGGCTTCCCTGTCCTTTATCATCTCCTTGAATTTGCTCAGACTCATGTGCGTTGAGTCAGTGATACCATCCAACCATCCCATCCTCTGTTGCCCCTTCTCCTCTTGCCCTCAAGCTTTCCCAAGATCACAGTTTTTTTCCAGTGAGTCAGCTTTTCGTATCAAGTGGCCAAAGTATTGGAGCTTCAGCATCAGTCCTTCCATTGAATATTCAGGGTTGATTTCCATTAGGATTGACTGATTTGATCTCCTTGCTGTCCAACAGACTCGAATCTTCAGCACCACAATTTGAAAGTATCAGTTCTTCAGTACTCAGCCTTCTTCATGGTCCAACTCTCACATCCATACGTGACTACTGGAAAACCATAACTTTGACTATACAGATAATATATGTATAATATGTAGTCTTTTTAAGCTAGTTTCTTTAACTTAGCATGATGACTTCAGGGTTTATTCCTGTGGCAGCATGTATTGGTACCCCATTTCTATTTATTGCCAAATAATATTAAATTTCATAGATAGTACGCCATTTAACTTATCTATTCATTCGTCGATGGCATTTGGGTTACTTGTACTTTCTGATTTTGGGTAATGCTGCTGTGAACATGTCTGTATAAGTTTTTCTGTGGACATTAGTTTTGTTTCTCTTGGATATATATCTAGGAATGCTGGTTGAAATAGTGACTCTTTGTTTAACTTTTTGAAGAACTGCCAGACTATTTTCCAGAGTGGCTGCACGTTTTTCCATTTCCATCAGAAATCTGTGAAGATTTTCATCTGTCCTCTTGCCTCATAGCTGATAGTGTTGAACATCTTTCCATGTGCTTTTTGCCTATTTATGTATCTTCTTTGAAGACATATCTATTCAGATCCTTTCAAATTGGGTTGTCTTCTTATTTTTGGCTTTTCAATATTCTTTATATATTCCATTTTCAAGTCCTTTATCAAATATATTATTTGCAAAAATTTGATCCTATTCTTTGCATTTTTAAAAAATTTTCATAAAGTCCAATTTATTTTTTGTTTTTGTTATTGCTGGTGTTTTTGGTGTTATATCAAAGAAACCATTGCCTAATTCAAGGTCATGAAGATTTACGCCTATGTTTTCTTACAAGTTTATAGTTTTTGCTGTCACATTTTGATCTTTAATTCATTTAGAGCTAATTTTTGTAAGCAATTTGAGTTATAGGGACCAGATTTATTCTTTTGCGTGTGTACAGAAAGTTGTCCCTGTACTGCATGTTGAAAAGACAATTTTTTCTCTTCGATTATCTTGGTACTCTGATTGAAAATTCAGTTTACTATAAAAGTGTTTATGTTCTGTACACCTATATGTCTGTTCTTATGACAGGATTGCAGTTTCTTGATTATTGCAGTTTTGAAGTAAGTTTTTAAGTTGGCAAGTGTGAAATTCCCATGTTTTTCTCCTTTTCCAGGAATATTTTAGGTATTCTGAGTCACTTTCATTTCTATATGAGTTTTAGGATTGAATCAATTTGTCAATTCCTGCAGATAAACCTGCTGAGATTTTAATAGAGATTGAGTTGAATTTGAAGATTGATGTGGGGAATATTGCCATCTTAACAATATTAAGTCTTCCAGTCATGAACATGGAATGTCTTTCCATTTATATAGGCATGTAATGTCTTTTCACCATATTTTTATAGTTTTCAATAATGGACTCATCTTCCTTCTTCTCTTGAATTTATTCCTTTGTGTTTTTTTTTTCTTGATGCAAATATTCATGGAATTTTTTCCTTAGTTTTTTGGGAGGTTGTTCACTGCCTGTGTATAAACATATAATTGACTTTGCATATTAATCTTTTATCCTATAACCTCACTGAACTCCTTTATTAGCTCTAATGGCAACCCACTCCAGTGCTCTTGCCTGGAGAATCCCAGCGACGGGGGAGCCTGGTGAGCTGCCATCTATGGGGTCACACAGAGTCGGACATGACTGAAGCGACTTAGCAGCAGCAGCAGCAGTTTTTAAGTGGATATTTTAGATTTTCTGTATATAAAATCATGTCATATAAAATAGAAATGGTTTTACTTCTTCCTTTATAATCTAGACATATTTTATATCTTTTCCCTACCTAATTGCTAACTATAATCTCTTAATATAAAGTAGAATTGAAGTAGCAGGAACAGACATTTCTTGACTTGTTTGTGATCATAGGATAAAAGCACAGTCTTTTATATATATGTGTGTATGTGTATATGTGTGTGTTTATGTATTTAATGATGGACGCCCTTCTTTTTCACCATTCATTTACATTTGCTCGAAAACAGTATATTTCTTTCTCTCTGCTAGGTATCCTATGAAATCTAGGATATCTAATCTTTAAATTTTACCCACTAAGTTAATACTGAGAATTTATGAAATGCAACCAGCATTCTCTGCTTTGAAATGTGAGATATCAATCAGGGAAAGAAATTTACTTGATTGACCATTGCGTGAGCCTTAGTCAATTCTCTTTGGGTTGGAAACTTTACTGCCTTCACCGTGTCTTTCATATTAGTGTGAAAGTACCCTTTACTGGAGTACCTGGAAGAACACTGGGGGTATATAAAACGATAAAGTAAATCTCTTTCTTGAGCATTAGTTTTACTAAAAAGTAAAAAATAGATGGAAGGGGGGAAACTTTTTATATTAAAACAGAGAAGATTGTTTTATTGAGTAAAATAAAAAAAATATTTAGGGATGTTTAAGCTAAAACATAAGGCTTCAAGTAAATTCAGGACTTTTGGCTTGATTTTCACCCCAAGCATGCAACTCTTAAGTGTATGAATTCTCTGTTCTTGTTAGATAAAAAGAGTATAATTTGTGGACGTTATTGAGAAGTACTCTGGGACATTAAACAAATGTTGAAATGGTGATTTCTTACTTTATGAACAGACTATTGTCCTTCTTGTTAACAATTAATAAACCAACACTGGGAATATCCTCTTGTCCAGAGTTTTTAACTTTCTATCCTATTAGTCAAATATTTCCCTTTGTTGTGTGTATTTAGATTCTTGTTTAGTTAACTAGCTTATTGCTATACTCTAAATTAGATAGAAGATTAGGTATTTTTATGTTACTTTGTGGTCTGAGAATGCTTTGATAAAAAAATGTAGGTCATGATACCAGATAATTTCTTATATATATACTTCATGGGAAATATTGAACATAAATTAAACAGAAAGACATATTTCAGAGTGGATATAAAATCTTGAGTTTGTTTTATTGGCAAACCCTCAGCATTTAAGACTGTATTAATATAATTGCTCTTATTAACTATGCTAATAGGCCACAGAGAAGCCATGCATATCTTTAGATAGGGCTGTAGAAGTGTTGCCTTTTGTGCTTAACACAGCTTGTTAATTTTATAGCCTTCCAGAACATAATAATCGCTAATGGGTAGTCTGATCATAGTGCATAAGAGAAAAGATTTTATTTTTTTAAAAAAAGCTCTGTTTGAATAGTGTAGCAACAAAATTTTCAAACATCTCTGGAAACTAAATTTAGAAAAGAATAGTTTTTCTAGATAGAGTACTTTAAGTTTTAGGGAAAGCTCATCATAGCCACTGGCATTATGAAATATATGTACAATCATTTTTTACCCTTGATGATCCTATAGTTTTCATGGATTTTCTTTATGTTCAACAAAGGGAGTAAGTAAATGTTGAGGTAGATGTTCTGACCTAGCAGGCTCTAGACATAACTTTGTGAATTTACTTTGATGTTAGGTCAGTGCAATAGTGGACTTTTTTATTATTGTTTTTATGTCCTTGGAAACCTTGCTTTCTTGAAGAAACAAATCTGTGGTCATTCCTCATAGTTCTATGGCTTTTATGAATGGGATTGAAATGACAGTGGGCCATTGTGAGGTTCCTTTTGGATATCTCATAACTGGGTAAAGTTACTGTGATTATTTTTTCCTATATTAGGTATTTGGGTAATATTTTTTAATAAGCAAATGAAAATAAATATTCTCTTACCTACTTATGGATTTTCCTCTTCAGCCTTGTTTTCAAGATCTTACCAATCTAAAGGGAGAGATTTTCCCACATATTTTCTCACCTTGAGAGTGTTTATTTATTCTCAGCTTGCAATATATAGCAGTACCTATTTCATCTTTATTTTATGCATAATTCTATAGATTCATCACTTGTTTTGTTTTATATTAACCTCATGCTAAATTTTGCATTTTTACAGTTTCTAATGTCTCTTATCCTTTGACACTGCCTCTTTCAGCCTTTGACTATGGCTTTTGCATAGATTACACTATTATATGCTTTGTACCCAACCAAATGTTTGATGATTCTTTCTTATTTCTTTGCAAATGCCCTCCATGTTTGTAAAGGACATACATAGTTTCAGTATATTTATAGTATAGTCAAAGAAATTATAGAACTTAAGCTAGAAAGAATTTTTTTTTAAAGAATTTTAAAAATTGTCTAATCTAGCCTGTTTTGCTTACAGATGGGAATATTGATGCTCAGAGAAGTAAGCATGCTTTGTTACAGTCACCATATATATGTGGTTTTCTGATTTACAGTGTTTGGGGGTGTTTTTGATATGGAACAGTTCCCTACAAAGATATTTCAGAAACTGGTTGATAGATTGAAGAGGAGTAATTTGGATGATAGAATTCTTAATGGTTCAATTGTTTGGCAATTTTAGAAAAAACTTGGAGGCAGTAGAAAATTACTGTGAAACATGTTAGTGCAAATGTGATTGAGAATACTGATAGGAAAAGGGAAGACATTGTAAAAAGATGGTAACAGGAGAGGCAGGATAACCTGAAACCGGAGTATAAGTCCTCTATCTATATATGTATTTGCTCTTTGTTTAGTTTTCTGGATTCCTTGTAATTGTATCAGTACAAGAGATTATCCTCTTAAAAAGAAGGTCCTGAGTCCCATTCATGAGCCTAGTAGTGTGCTACATGTAAATTATAGGAGGTGGGAAAATGATTTGAATGTCATGATAAGCAAGAGAAGATAAGCCTTTTTTTTAAAACATTCTATGCCATGCACTTTCACACAAATGAATTCAAAGATGCAGTCAACTCTTGAACATTCAAAATTTTAATTTTCATTCTGTTATCTCATTGATCTTATCGCCATCTAGCAACAAAGGAAAGGCTGTGGAGTCCATGTTATTCAGAAACTGTTCTTGTAGAATACAGGTGTGGGAGGAAATAAATTTAGATGCTCAGAGAAAAGATTTGGATTCCCTGTGGATTTCACTTATACATATCTCAGTGTGATCTTATAGGGTAAAATATGTTGTACTCTTTTTAGAGAATTAATTACCAGTAACATAAATTCAGAACCAACATTTCTGTTCACAGAGTACCATGAAAATTGAGATTGTCCTTTCTTAAGGTAAGTTTTAATGTTGTTATTATTTAGGTTTTTTTTTTTAAGGTGGGATGCTTTTCAGAGTTAACCATTAAAGATACATATTTTTGGTCAGTGTTTTTGACTTCATAATCCTTTTTGAACTAAGAATCTTTATGTTAATTCCATTTTTAAATTCCAGTCCAGTCATTTATATGCTACTGAGGATTGCAGGGTATAAGTACCAGGAAAAAGTAAAATTGCCCATGCATGTTTAGTGAAATATTTAAGTGATATATATGTTGTTTGTTTTACTGTTAGAATTTAAATAGAAGTATGGAAAAAATCTAAATCATTATAAAATTTTACCTGTTTGATAATGAAGAGAGGAAATCTTTGTATTAGATATTTTCCTGTCCTGGATCATAATTGGGAACCCATAAAGTATAGGACTTTCTGTATTTAAGGCAATTCTGACTATTGCAAAAATTCTTAATGTAAAAATCACATACATATTTTATTACAAAGGTGTGGAAGAGTCCCTTCTGAAAGGTTAATTTGAGAAGAAATTTTAAAGATATGAAGTATCCCCGAAAAAACCAACATGCTTCTGGAAGAAATCTAGTTTTGGTAAACCACAGCTGTCGGCACATATTTTATTTTATTCTCATGAGCATTTCGTTTCTTTCAGAGTAAGTGAGGAAAAGGAAGTGACAGAAGAAAGACTCAAAGCTGAGCAGGAATCATTTGAGAAGAAGATCAGGCAGTTGGAAGAACAGAATGAATTGATCATCAAAGAAAGGGAAGATATCCTTTTTGAAAGTCCTCTTTTTTAACGTTCAGAAAGTTTGACTGTTTCATGAAGAAAATGTAAACTCCAGAGAAATAATTGTTCTAATTTATAACCAAGTGTAAATCTGCATGGGCTGCCATTTCGAGGTAATCAGAACGGCACTTAGCAGCATGTGCCGTGGCTCCCTTTGTGCTTGATGCAGCCGTCCAGCTGTTACCCCTGCTGCTGCTATACACTGGCGCACATATTTGTCAACTCAAAGAGACAGTAAGAAACTTGAGCATTAAAATGTAGTGTTGGAACTTTATTAAATTCTGTTCCACTACTGTAATTGAGCCCAAAACACCTTTTTCTTTGGTATTCTTTCTGGCTAAAGCTTTGACAGTTCTAAGACAGTCTACTCTAATATCATTAAAAAAAATCTTTTGTAGCTTATAGATGTTGTAATTGATAGATATTTATACTATAGCATAATACCACCAAACTGTTTTCACGGAAGAGAAACTATTGGGTGTGAATTAGAGAGGTGTGTATGTGTGTGTGTATGTGTATGTGTAAATATGTATGATTGCGTTATTTGTAAGAAAATAAAAACTGAAGTTTTAAGGATTGTACTTTAAGGGATATATGAGTTGAAATAAGTGTATTGCTGCAGTTGTTTTGACTGAGTAGAATTGCTTATTTTGGGGTGTTTTTGCACTGATATTGTCAAAAAAGAGAAGTGATTGTCCCTAAAGTTAGGATACTGGGTCTGCCAGGGTATGTGGATTCCTGAAGAAACCATTGTTCTTATTGTCAGTATCATAATTTATGTGACTTTAATAATTATTTTGAAGATTCTTTGAGTGTCAAAATGATCACATATTGACAGTACTATACCTTTGTGAAAACAAAGCAAAGAGATGCATAAAGATAAATTAATTCACTGGGGAAAAATGCACAAAAAGTAACTTAAAATTGAGATCTGAACTTGCATTTTTCAAACAGTGGGAATGTGTGATTGCAGATTAATATAATCAGAATTCTCCAATTTGATTTTTCGAGTAGGACATTTGTTAGTTTTATGGGCCCCCCAGTTCAAAGGCGTACTTTTCCAATTATATTTGTTCTTTAGCACTTGAGTAATTTTGAGCCGTCTCTTTTCTTTGCTTTCATTGACTCTTGCACTGGGTTGTCAACTCTCAGGCAGTCCCCCTTTGGTGATTTTCATCTTGGTGCCTTTTTCTCTTGATTGAAACAGCACTGTTTAGTCAGAATTTACAGCTGTGCTCAGCCAGTGTTCATCTTTCACTTTGCAAAAGGAGTAGTGACTCAGGACCCTAGCACTTTCAGGAAAAGGTTGACCAGGAATGCTTTTGTGTGCACCGGAGGCTCTCTTTACAGGTCTCTTACTTTGCACATAACAGTTCTGAGGATAAGTGGCCGCTGGCCTTGCTGTAGTGGCTTAAACTTTTCAGCGGTGGGTCTATAGAGTTCTTTTAGTTTCTTCTAATGATTGTGGAATTCCAGGTTGCAGGATGGTTGCTCCAATTTCAGTATTATGTTTGCATTAAGGCAGAAAAAAAGAGGAAGGAAGCCGTTCTGGTAGTTGTGACTTCCTGTTCGTTTTTAGAACATATGCAGTCTTTGTCAGGGCATTTCTCCCCACGCTGGCACCCAGCACTCTTTCATGAGATACTGTCCTGAACTTTATCATGTGGGCATGCTAACCTGCAGGGGAGGCTGAGAAAGTGAGCATTCAGCTTGTCCAGTTTGTACAGTGGGAGGCAGCAGGGAAGGGGGTTAGAAATGAAGTCAGCCTTCAACTCTGGTAGCAGAAGTAGGGGAGATTGAAATCACTTTTTGTATACAGAGGATGTATTGATACCTTGATCTTCCTGAAAGGGAAAAAAAAAGTATTGTGTCCAGTGGAATTGGGGCTGAGAAATAAGATGAGAGATGAAAGAGGTTGCAGAAAATTTAGAAAGCCTGGCTACAGTTAGAATGGGACCTTGTTTATCTAGTGCTAGCCTAACCAAAAAAAAAATGTGTGGCTATATGGTAAAGCACAGTTTGACTTTGGTGGACTATTACAGTTAGCACTCTCTGGGTCAAGATTAATTGTATGTAGTATCGAAATAGTTGACATTCAGCATGATTATGGACAGAATAATTTCTTTTGTCAGGCTGAATATTAAGATACCCTCAGGTGATTGTGGTGACACACTATTTCCTTTTTTTCTCAGCACATAGGTCAGTGCACTGCCATGGGCCAAATCTGTCAGGTGCCAGCTAAGTGCAGCCACACACATTCGCTTATGTATCCTCCATGGTTGTTCTTGAACTGCAGCTGCAAGTGGTAGAGTTGAAATAAAGATCTTGTGGCCTGAAATATTTACTATCTAACCCTTTACAGAAAAGTTGCTCACTCTGATCTAAATTGTAAAATTAAAAAGTAAAGGCAAATACAATCAAAGACTGAGACATGAATCATAGACCTATTTTGATATAAAAAAGATTTGACTTGAGTATTATTATTGTGAGTGAAGATTGGAGTAAATGTTAGACCATGTTCAAAAACTAAAATAGTTTAGTTAATGTAATTGGTTTAAGATATTTTTGAATCACCTAAAGATAAATGGTATTGGTGGAACTTGTCAAAGAAAAGAGAAAGGAAGATATGATTAAAAAACAGTGAGATCTATGTCTTTTTTTTTCAGGTGGATTGCTCAGGTATAAATCTCCTTTACCAATATAAACCTGTCAAAGGTTAATATAGATGATTTTACTGTACCTAAAACTCTGTAAAACTTAGAAACATAAAACAAGGATATAATTTAAAACAATATAATTTTAACTACAGATACATTTACCTATCATGCATGAATGATTCAGACTTACATACATGAAATGAGATAATTTCAAATTATTTTAAAAATAGCCTGTTTCTGCATGAGGAACTATATGGATTCTGATTTTGGGCATTTCAATGATGTGTTATCCTAATTTATGGGGTTCTTTTGTTGTAAAAGTCCTAGTAATAGGATTTATTGATTAATTATATGAACCCAGACCAGTCCCTTAGCAGAAAAGAATGAAGATATTTTACGTGTTTGCATTTGGATCAAACTTTTGAAGGATTTGTTTTTATGCTAATTAGAGAATTTATTACTAAAACATAAACAGGTAAGCCTGAAAGGGACAGAATAATATGTCCAATAGGAATATGTCCAATAGGAATAATTCTGAAACATGTTAGCGTGTAATAGTGTAAGACACAAAGAATGTAGCCCTTATAAACGTCGATTAATGAGCTGCTTGTAATTCCAGAATATATGTCTCAGCGCAGGATGGTATCTAAAGCTCACAGAAGGAAAGTAAAGTCTGATTTTGCTGCCTTCCCTGTTTTAACTGACCGAGCAAGAGAAGTGACAGACAAGAAAGCACAATGGGCTTTAGAGTCAAAATTGTTTTAGTACTGATGAGCTGTCTGACCTTGGGAAAGCTACTGAACTTTTCTGAGTGTGTTTTCATCTATAATATATGGATAGCTAATAATGCCTTTTTTTTTTTTGCAGGCTTGTTGAAATTTGGTAGGTTCTTTATGTGTGTAAAGAATCTAGCAGTGTTTCTTATTTTGGAATACTGAAACAAGATAGCAATTTTTATTACTGTGATTAATTTAGATGAGGAATGAGTTGACTAGCTCCCTCTTCAGTGGGGTTTTGATGGTTTTCATTAGATAAGCAGATGCTTAGGCTGCTTAAAAGCCCAGTAGGAGAGTGAAAGGACTTCCTTGATGGCTCAGAGAGTAAACAGTCTGCCTGCAATGCAGGAGACCTGGGTTCAGTCCCTGGGTCAGGAAGATCCCCTGGAGAAGGTAACGGCTACCCACTTTCACATCTTTGCCTGAAGAATTCCATGGACAGAGGAGACTGGTGGGCTACAGTCCATGGGGTCACAGAGACTCAGATACAACTGAGCGACTAACACTTTGGCTTTTTCAGGAGAGTGAAATTGATCTGCTTTGTCTTCTGTTTCTATGAAGGAGGAAATCTTTCTGTCTCATTTATACCAGTTGGGTGCGAACCAGATTTTACTTTCCTCTCCCAGAAACCAGACTGACAGAAATGTTTGTTTTCTCTTCTTTCTGATCTGTTCCATTGTCTCTCTGACTGAGACTTAGTCAATTGAAGAGGTTTAGAGGTACTTAGAGCTTAGATCCTTGAGCCTGCCGTATCAGAGGTCATTTTAGAAACCTTGCTCTGGGAAGAAAGAGTTTTAAAGGAACCAGCCTTAACCTTTTTGAGGAATGTTTTAGATGAGCCAAAGGTGTTGTATATCTGTGCTGAAATTAGGCTAAAGAAAACAAAGTTCATTTGTTTATGTATGTTTGTATTTGTTATTTTTGTATTTGCTATGGACTGATTTGTGTCCCTCTAAAAATACATATGTTGAAGCCCTAACCTGATGTAGCCATCTGGAGATGGGTTTTTAGGGGGTAATTAAGGACTTCTCTGGTGGCGCAGATGGTAAAGAATCAGCCTGCAATGTAAGAAACCAAGGTTCGGTCCTTGAATTGGGCCGATCCCCTGGAGGAGGGCATAGAAAGCCACTCTAGTATTCTTGGCTGAAGAATTCCATGGACAGAGGAGTCTGGTGAGTTACAGTCCATGGACTTGCAAAGAGTCGAACACTGCTGAGTTACTGACACTTCACTAAGGTTAAATGATGTCTATATGAATGGAGCTGTAATCCAATAGGACTCTAGCCTTATAAGAAGAGGATCTCTCTCCCTCCCTTCTTCCCATCCCCCACATGTGAGGACGTAGTAGCCATCTAAAAACCAGAAGGGAGCTGTCATCAAAAACCAAATCCTGTGGGACTTTGATTGGATTTTCTAGCCTTTAGAATGATGAGAAAATAAATTCCACCCAGTCTGTGATATTTTGTCGTGGCAGCCTGAGCAGATTTAGATAATATTTAATATGTCCTTAGTTCTTCAATATTTTTGTTCTAAGTATATGTTGAAAAGTCCTTTTGGTATGTCGTTGAAGAGTACACTAAATTTCTAAACAATTAATATGTTTTCAGATGTCGTTTTCTGGTAATTTTCTCTTATTTTGGGGGCTTCCCTGGTGGCTCAGATGGTAAAGAATCTACCTGCAGTGCGACAGACCCCAGGTCCAGTCTCTTGGTCAGGAAGATCCCCTGGAGAAAGGAATGGCAGCCTACTCCAGTATTCTTGCCTGGAGAATTCCATGGAGTGTACTGTAGGCTACAGTTCATGCAGTTGCAGAGAGTCAGACGTAACTAGTTATTTGATATTTTTATTCTGTGTATATATCAAAAAAAAAAAACCTTTTGGTGTATCTGTAGAAGGTTACACTCAGTTTCTAAATAATTGGTATGTGTTCAGATATCATTCTCTGATAATCTTCTCTTATTTTTAATCTCCTGGTTGGGTATTAATGTACTTTGAACAGTAATTTTTCAAATATTATTTTGTATTTTTTAAGAGACTTGCTTTTAAAGAGTTTTCAACCTTGCTGTTTGAGATCCTTTTAATATCTGTGGTGTACCATTTTATAATAAAAAAGCTTTACTTTCCAGGTTTGGTTTTGATAATGTTTTGATTTCTTTGACTTGCTGAAGGCTCTAGATATGAAGCCTGAGCCCCTCCACAGAGCGATTTCTGTGTTGCTTTGTAGTGAGTGACACTGGAGTTCAAATAGACGTGCTTTGGGGCTTCTAAAGTAGCCTGAGTGGCTAAAGTATTCACTTGTTTTTGATGCCCATGTGTAAATAAGCTAAGCAGACTGAAATTCAAAAATAGTGTTTTGCTACATTTCTGTTAAATTTTTTTTAGTATTGATTCTGTACTGGATAAACGATAATGTTTGGCATAATTTATAACTACTTTGGATGTCTCTTATACACATCTAGATGTGTATAAGAGACAGCCTCCACAGAGCGATTTCTGTGTTGCTTTGTAGTGAGTGACACTGGAGTTCAAATAGACGTGCTTTGGGGCTTCTAAAGTAGCCTGAGTGGCTAAAGTATTCACTTGTTTTTGATGCCCATGTGTAAATAAGCTAAGCAGACTGAAATTCAAAAATAGTGTTTTGCTACATTTCTGTTAAATTTTTTTTAGTATTGATTCTGTACTGGATAAACGATAATGTTTGGCATAATTTATAACTACTTTGGAAAGTTTCACCAGTTCTTGCATGAAGAAATAGGCTTTCTATAAATCAATTGCATAATAATTAGTGTTGGGGAGAGTTCATTATTTTCTTTAGCCTTTTACATTACTCATCATCTTTAAAGGACTGTTCTGACATACTTTCTTCGGCTAATCCATTTGCCATACCACATCTTGTAATTGCTTTAGATTTGAGGAATATGATGAATGGCTTTATTATTAATCAATAGCAAATTTGTCTTAGTGTTCTTAACCTCAGTATGGCCTTCACTTTTGAATAGTTAAGTGATTAAATGATTCAGATGGTACTATTCTCACCTCTGGTAGAGACTTACACAATAGTATTTCCATTTTTAATTTTATTGTTATGCCCAAGATTCTACATCCCCAGCGCTTTAATTGTTCAGATGTAGTAAATCTAGTTATGGTATAGTCATGTAATGATAACAAAATTAACTGAATATTGAAATCGATCTCCTTATAGATGAGATAGTAAGGATTGTCAATTTCTCCTGATTTCATTATGTTTTGTTAATAGAGAAATCCCAGGCTATTCAGCTGTTTTCCTGAATGCTCAGGCTGGTAAAAAATGGAGAAAGAATCCTTCCTATCAAAAGTTTTACACAGTCCTTGAGTTTCTAAATAAATATGACCTAGAAAATGCAAATATCTAAAGATAATACTGATTTATCTTCCAGTTGATGTTCTAGTTGGTCAGTTTTTCAAATAGTAGTTATAATGTGTGTGTCATTTTTGGACTATACCTTTAAAAGAACTTTATCTACACAAAGGCCGTTAAACACGGGAAAAATGGCAACAGGCAAAAGAGAATATAAGAAAGAGGTGAAACCAGTAGAAAAGAAGGTTAGAAAGAAATAATAGGAATTATCCTAGTGAGAAATTTGCACTGGAGAAAGTTTGACAATTGAGAAGAGAGCCTAGCGATATGCTGATAGAAGTGAACGGTTATTAGTTGAGTGCCAGGAAAAGCTGCCAAATATCTACCTCTGTCTCACATAATAACCCCAAGGCATCAGTGTGCCAGACTGAAAGCACAGGAGTGGTTTAACACTCTCGAGGCAAGGGAGTAAGAGGAAGTTTTAGTGTGATGGTAGGTGTAATCATTTAGAGATAGCACAGCCTTTATAAGTATCTTCTTAACGTAGTATTATACAGTAATCTCAGATGGCTTTTAAATGAAAAGTCCTGTGAAAAATGCTTTTGTAAATTTCAGTCTAGTTAATTAGAAATTGGATGTCTCAAATATGAGTTATTTAAGTATGTGGCGTTACAAAAACACTATTATTTTGGAAAGAACACCAAAATCATGAAATTATGATTTCATTTTGCCTTTAAACTAGACATATGACCTTGGATAAACTAACCTCTGCAAGTCTGAATTTTATCATCTTTAATGTGTTAATAATATCTGAACTGTTTACCAAAAAAGGCGGTCAAAACTATGAAAATTCTATACAAATTTAAAGTCTACAAAAATATTTTCTCACTCTGAAAAGTTTTATAACATACAAATGAATATGAAGATATATAAGATTATTTTATTCTTTTATTCCCTTACATATTTAAAAATATTATCATTTCAAGCATTCTTATCTACATGTCTGTTTTTTGTTTAGTTTGGTTTGTTCATTTATTTTATTCTTTATTGGTTTTTTATGTTCCACATATAAGTAACATCACATGATATTTTCCTTCCCCTATCTGATTTATTTCACTTATATATATATATATATATTTCACTTATATATATATATATTTCATATCTTCTTTATGTAGTCATTTGTTAGTGGATACTAGGTTGTTTCCATATCTTGGCTATTGTAAATAATGACAAAATGAACCTAAGGGTGTAGGTATCTTTTTGAAGTAGTGTTTTCATATTCTTTGGATAAATAGGCGGAAGTGGACTATGTGGATTATATATGAGGAATCTTCATACTGTCTTCCATAGTGGCTATACCAATTTATGTTTCCACTAACAGTTTAGGAAGGTTCTCTTTTTTCCCACATCCTTCCAACGCTTGTTATTTGAATTTATTCAGTTGCTAAGTCATGTCTGACTCTTGGCGACCCCATGGACTGTAGCATGCTAGGCTTCCTTGTCCTTCACTATCTCCTGGAGTTTGCTCAAACTCATGTCCATTGAGTCAATGATGCCGTACAAATCTCATCCTGTTGAAAGGTTGTTGCTGAGCTGTGAAAGTCGCCGGGATTCTTGGGCTCCAGAAGAGAAGAATTCAGTCTGGGGCCAGTGACATTTGATCACTCAGTGCTTTTGTGTAATAAAGTTTTATTAAAGTATAAAAGAGATAGAGAAAACTTCGGACACAGACATGAGAAGGGGCAGAAAGAGTGCCCCCTGCTAGTCTTTAGCCAGATGTTTCATAACTACTAGCAGGCTGATAATTAGAGAAAGGAAATGTCTCAAAACAGAGACTGGCACCAGGCCTCTCACCTACAATATGCATTTTGGGATAACATTGGCACAAGGTGGGTTTTCCTGGGCCATAAAATGATTAACATGAATCTTGAAGAAAGGTAGGTTTCCTACATAATCTCATTAACATAACTTAAGAGAATATTTGCATGAGTAAAACATACTGGTTTGTCAAGTCACTTCTGAGTTTTAGGCAGAACCAACTTGAAGACAGAATCTAGGATAAATACTTGGTTTATTAACATAGCTTAAGAAAAACATTCCATAAGAAAAATGCATTGGTTAGCTCAAGGTTCAGGAAAATTTCAGATGAAACCAGGTGTCCTTATGGCAACCCAGAATTGTAAAAGAAACTTCTTTTTAAATGTGTGTAGAGAAGGGGGAAAAATCAAACACTTGTAGTTTGTTTCCTCCTGCTGCTTAAAGAGAGATAAAAACTGTCTGACACTTGCAGCCTATTCCCTCCCTTGGGAGATCCCTGCCCTTCCTGCCTGTTGCCCTCTCACTGTGCTGCCCTCTTCTCCTGCCCTCAGTATTTCCTTGCTTTAGGTAATGAGGACATTTTGGTAATGTTGATTCTTCCAGTCTGGGAGCTTGAAATATCAGTTTCTTTCAATAATGTCTTATAATTTTCAGTGTGCAAATCATTCATCTCGGTTAAATTTATTTCTAAGTATTTTATTATGTTTTTTGCAATTATAAATGCAGTTGTTTTCTTGTTTTCTTTCAGCTAGCTCATTGTTGACACTTAGAAATGCAGTAGATTTATGCATATTGCTTTTGTGATCCTGCAAGTTTAGTGTATTCATTTATTATTTCTAATTGTTTTGTTGAAGTCTTTAGGATTTTCTGTATATAAAGTCATTTCATCTGCAAATAGTGACAGTTTAACCTCTTCCCTTCCAGCTTGGACGGCTTTTATTTCTTTCATGCCTAATTGCTTTTGCTAGGACTGCCAATAATATGTTGAATAGAAGTGGTGAAAGTGGGCATTGTTGCCTTATTTCTTATCTTAGAGGAAATGCTTTTAGTTTTTCACCATTGAGTATGATGGACTTGTTATATATGGCCTTTGTTATATTGAGATGCATCCCTCTGTATCTAGAGGGATTATTGTAAATGTATGATGGACTTATTATATATGGCCTTTATTATATTGAGATGCATCCCTCTACATCTAGAGTTTTTATTGTAAATGTATGTTCGGTTCAGTTCAGTCACTTAGTCGTGTCCGACTCTTTGCAACCCCATGAATCTCAGCACACCAGGCCTCCCTGTCCATCACCATCTCCCGGAGTTCACTCAAACTCACGTCCATCGAGTCCGTGATGCCATCCAGCCATCTCATCCTCTGTCATCCCCTTTTCCTCCTGCCCCCAATCCCTCCCAGCATCAGAGTCTTTTCCAGTGAGTCAACTCTTTGCATGAGGTGGCCAAAGTACTGGAGTTTCAGCTTTAGCATCATTCCTTCCAAAGAAATCCCAGGGCTCATCTCCTTCAGAATGGACTGGTTGGATCTCCTTGCAGTCCAAGGAACTTTTAAGAGTCTTCTCCAACACCACAGTTAAAAAGCATCAATTCTTCAGTGCTCAGCTTTCTTCACAGTCCAACTCTCACATCCATACATGACCACTGGAAAAACTATAGCCTTTGTTGGCAAAGTAATGTCTCTGCTTTTGAATATGCTGTCTAGGTTGGTCATAACTTTTCTTCCAAGGAGTAAGTGTCTTTTAATTTTATGGCTGCAGTCACCATCTGCAGTGATTTTGGAGCCCCCCAAAATAAAGTCTGACACTGTTTCCACTGTTTCCCCATCTATTTCCCATGAAGTGATGGGACCAGATGCCATTATCTTCAGTTTCTAAATGTTGAGCTTTAAGCCAGCTTTTTCACTCTCCTCTTTCACTTTTATCAAGAGGCTTTTTAGTTTTTCACTTAAATGTGTGTTCGATATTATCAAATATTTTTTCTGCTTCTATTGATCATATGATTTTTATCCTTTGTTTTGTTACTGTGGTGTGTCACTTTGATTTGTGGGTGTTGAACCATCCTTGTGTCCTTGGAATGAATGTCACTTTATTATGATTCATGATCTTTTTGATGTGTTGTTGAATTCAGTTCACTAATAGTTGAGCTTTTTCACATCCATGGTCATCGGGTGTAGCGGCCTGTAATTTTCTTTTTTGTGTTGTCTCTGTCTGGTTTTGGTATTAGAGTAATGTCAGCCTCATAAGATGAGTTAGGAAATATGTTCTTCCTGTCAATTTTTTTTTCTTTTGGGATAGTTTGAGAAAAATAGGTACTAAGTCTTTGAATGTTAGCTAGAATTCGTCTGTGAAGTGACTGGACTTTTTTGGTGTGGAGAGCTTTTTGGTTACTCTTTCATTCCCTACTAGTGATTGATCTATTCAGATTTTCTATTTCTTCATTTTTCAGTCTTTGCAAGGTTGTATGATTCTGAGAATTTATGCATCTCTTCTGGGTCATTCAATTTGTTTATGTGTAGCTGTCCATAATATTATCTTATAATCTGTTGTATTTCTGTGATGTCTGCTGTTGGTTTTCTTCTTTGGCTTCTGGTTTTAAAGGCCTTCACTCTTTTTCTCTCAGTTTAGTGTAGCTAACAGGTTTGTCAGTTTTGTTTATATTCTCAAAGAACCAGCTTGCTTCATTGATCTTTTCTATTGTCTATTTAGTTAGTCAGTGATGCCATCCAGCCATCTCATCCTCTGTCGTCCCCTTTTCCTCCTGCCCCCAATCCCTCCCAGCATCAGAGTCTTTTCCAGTGAGTCAACTCTTTGCATGAGGTGGCCAAAGTACTGGAGTTTCAGCTTTAGCATCATTCCTTCCAAAGAAATCCCAGGGCTCATCTCCTTCAGAATGGACTGGTTGGATCTCCTTGCAGTCCAAGGAACTTTTAAGAGTCTTCTCCAACACCACAGTTAAAAAGCATCAATTCTTCAGTGCTCAGCTTTCTTCACAGTCCAACTCTCACATCCATACATGACCACTGGAAAAACTATAGCCTTTGTTGGCAAAGTAATGTCTCTGCTTTTGAATATGCTGTCTAGGTTGGTCATAACTTTTCTTCCAAGGAGTAAGTGTCTTTTAATTTTATGGCTGCAGTCACCATCTGCAGTGATTTTGGAGCCCCCCAAAATAAAGTCTGACACTGTTTCCACTGTTTCCCCATCTATTTCCCATGAAGTGATGGGACCAGATGCCATTATCTTCAGTTTCTAAATGTTGAGCTTTAAGCCAGCTTTTTCACTCTCCTCTTTCACTTTTATCAAGAGGCTTTTTAGTTTTTCACTTAAATGTGTGTTCGATATTATCAAATATTTTTTCTGCTTCTATTGATCATATGATTTTTATCCTTTGTTTTGTTACTGTGGTGTGTCACTTTGATTTGTGGGTGTTGAACCATCCTTGTGTCCTTGGAATGAATGTCACTTTATTATGATTCATGATCTTTTTGATGTGTTGTTGAATTCAGTTCACTAATAGTTGAGCTTTTTCACATCCATGGTCATCGGGTGTAGCGGCCTGTAATTTTCTTTTTTGTGTTGTCTCTGTCTGGTTTTGGTATTAGAGTAATGTCAGCCTCATAAGATGAGTTAGGAAATATGTTCTTCCTGTCAATTTTTTTTTCTTTTGGGATAGTTTGAGAAAAATAGGTACTAAGTCTTTGAATGTTAGCTAGAATTCGTCTGTGAAGTGACTGGACTTTTTTGGTGTGGAGAGCTTTTTGGTTACTCTTTCATTCCCTACTAGTGATTGATCTATTCAGATTTTCTATTTCTTCATTTTTCAGTCTTTGCAAGGTTGTATGATTCTGAGAATTTATGCATCTCTTCTGGGTCATTCAATTTGTTTATGTGTAGCTGTCCATAATATTATCTTATAATCTGTTGTATTTCTGTGATGTCTGCTGTTGGTTTTCTTCTTTGGCTTCTGGTTTTAAAGGCCTTCACTCTTTTTCTCTCAGTTTAGTGTAGCTAACAGGTTTGTCAGTTTTGTTTATATTCTCAAAGAACCAGCTTGCTTCATTGATCTTTTCTATTGTCTATTTAGTCCCTATTTCATTTATATCCACTCTGATATTTATTATTTTCTTCCTTCTATTAACTTTGGGCTTCAGTTTTTTTCTTCATTTCCTGGTTTCTTTAGATGTGAGCTTAGATTGTCTATTTGAGATTTTTCTTATGTCTTGAAGTAGACCTCTATCAGTATCACTTTTACTGTATCTCATAGATTTTGATATGTCATATTTCATTTTTGCTTGGAATGTTTTGTTTCTCCTTTGATTGCTTCATTGATTCAGTAGTTGTTCAGTAGCATGTTGTTCAATCCCCACGTTTGTGATTTCTCTGGTTTTCTTCTTGTGGCTGATGTCTAGTTTCATTCCATTGTGAACAAGAAATATGCTTAATATAATTCCAGCCTTATTAAATTTATTGAGACATGGTTTTGTCCTAGTATATAGTATATCCTTGAGAAAGTTCCATGTGTACGTGAGAGGAGCTGTCTTCTGCCTGCATTTGAATGGCATGTTCTCTACAAATCTATAGAGGCATTTATGGCCTGGGTTTCCGTGTTGACCTTCTGTTTGGATGATCTGTCTGTGGAGGTGAGTGTGTTGTTATAGTCCCTACTATTATTGTGTTGCTGTCAGTGTCTCCCTTTAGATTTGGTAATAATTGTTTTATATATTTTGGTTCTCCTTTGTTTAAAGTGCTCATATATTAGTCACTCAATGTTTTCTCAATGAATTGGCCCCTTTGTTACTATACACCGTCCATTTTTTGTGTCTTATACCATTTTTGACTTGAATTCTATTTTGCTAATGTGAGTACGGCTACATTTGCTTCTTTTGGCTGCTGTTTGCTTGGAGTATCATCTTCCTTTCCTTCACTTTTAGCCTCTGTTTTTCTTTAGAACTGACCTGTGTCTCCTTGAGGCATCATAGAGTTGGGTCTTGTTTTTAAATCTGTTGAGCCACTCTTTGTCTTTTGATTGGTGAATTCAATTCATTTCCATTTAGGGTGATTTTTGATAGATGAGGACTTAATACTGCCTCTTTATCTTTTGTTTAATGGTGGTTCTGTATCTCGATTGTTTCTTTTCCCTTGTATTTCTGTCTGCCAGTTTGGTTTGGTGATTTTCAACATTTTTTTTTTAGCTTCCTCTTTTTTTATACTTGTGCTTATATGTAAATGTTTTATGATTGACCTGAAGTTTGTATAATATGTCTCATGTTTAAAATAATCCTTTTTCTGCTGATAGCATCTTTCTTTATTTACCTATTGGAGTTCCACTCTTTTCCACTTTTATGTTTTTGTTGTCTTAAATTATCCCTTTTTATGTTGTGAGTTTGTTACCAAATGGAGATAGCTATAGTCATTCCTTTGCTTTCTTTCTTCCCATTAATTTTCATACTTTAATAAAAATTTAAAAATCTATTCTGATAGTTTGAATTTCCAGGTTTCGTTTATCATCTTGTTCAACATTGTATGTATTTTTCCTATCTTGTTTCTGCTAGAAGAGCTCCTGTCAACATCTCTTGTAACACAGGTCTAGTGTTGATGACCTCCTTCAGTTTTTATTTGTCTGGCAGAGTCTTTATTTCTCCTTCATATCTGAATGACAGTTTTGCTGAATCTTGGGTGATAGGTTTTATCTTGCAGTATTTTGAAAGAGTCATTTGTTCCCTCCTGGCCCATAGGATTTCTGCTAAGAAATCTGCTGATAGCCTAATGGGGGCTTCCTTGTAAGTTATCATCCTTTTTTCCCCGGCTTCCTTTTAAATTCTTTGTCATTGACTTTTGACAATTTTAGTATTACCTCTCTAGTAGAAGATCTCTTTGCATTGAGGTAATTAGGTATTTTCTTAGCTTCATGGACTTTTATGTCCATTTTCTTTCCCAAGTCTGGGAAGTTCTCAGCTTAATTTCTTTAAATAAACTCTCCTCCCTTCCCCTTCTCTTCTTCTGGGATACTCATTTATCCTAATGTTGCCCTTCCTTCTAACTGAACAGCTCTGTAGGATTTCCTTATTTATTTTTTTATGTCTTGTTTCTCTTTCCTTTTCTTTGTATCATTTCTATATTTCTATCCTCCAGCTCACCAATTCTCTCTTTTACATAGTCTACTCTGTTTCTAGTGCTTTCTGATAACATTCTTAATCTTGTTTTGGTGTTCTTCAGCTTAAGAATTTGTTTGATTGATTCTTGTTTGATTCTTTTTTATAGTTTCAGTATCTTTGGTAAAGTATTCCTGTTATTAATTAGCTGTTAATTAATTAGAGCTCATT
>SJYC01051003.1:0-10973 GCA_006408675.1 Madoqua kirkii | reverse complement strand
ACCTGTGTCTCCTTGAGGCATCATAGAGTTGGGTCTTGTTTTTAAATCTGTTGAGCCACTCTTTGTCTTTTGATTGGTGAATTCAATTCATTTCCATTTAGGGTGATTTTTGATAGATGAGGACTTAATACTGCCTCTTTATCTTTTGTTTAATGGTGGTTCTGTATCTCGATTGTTTCTTTTCCCTTGTATTTCTGTCTGCCAGTTTGGTTTGGTGATTTTCAACATTTTTTTTTTAGCTTCCTCTTTTTTTATACTTGTGCTTATATGTAAATGTTTTATGATTGACCTGAAGTTTGTATAATATGTCTCATGTTTAAAATAATCCTTTTTCTGCTGATAGCATCTTATCTTTATTTACCTATTGGAGTTCCACTCTTTTCCACTTTTATGTTTTTGTTGTCTTAAATTATCCCTTTTTATGTTGTGAGTTTGTTACCAAATGGAGATAGCTATAGTCATTCCTTTGCTTTCTTTCTTCCCATTAATTTTCATACTTTAATAAAAATTTAAAAATCTATTCTGATAGTTTGAATTTCCAGGTTTCGTTTATCATCTTGTTCAACATTGTATGTATTTTTCCTATCTTGTTTCTGCTAGAAGAGCTCCTGTCAACATCTCTTGTAACACAGGTCTAGTGTTGATGACCTCCTTCAGTTTTTATTTGTCTGGCAGAGTCTTTATTTCTCCTTCATATCTGAATGACAGTTTTGCTGAATCTTGGGTGATAGGTTTTATCTTGCAGTATTTTGAAAGAGTCATTTGTTCCCTCCTGGCCCATAGGATTTCTGCTAAGAAATCTGCTGATAGCCTAATGGGGGCTTCCTTGTAAGTTATCATCCTTTTTTCCCCGGCTTCCTTTTAAATTCTTTGTCATTGACTTTTGACAATTTTAGTATTACCTCTCTAGTAGAAGATCTCTTTGCATTGAGGTAATTAGGTATTTTCTTAGCTTCATGGACTTTTATGTCCATTTTCTTTCCCAAGTCTGGGAAGTTCTCAGCTTAATTTCTTTAAATAAACTCTCCTCCCTTCCCCTTCTCTTCTTCTGGGATACTCATTTATCCTAATGTTGCCCTTCCTTCTAACTGAACAGCTCTGTAGGATTTCCTTATTTATTTTTTTATGTCTTGTTTCTCTTTCCTTTTCTTTGTATCATTTCTATATTTCTATCCTCCAGCTCACCAATTCTCTCTTTTACATAGTCTACTCTGTTTCTAGTGCTTTCTGATAACATTCTTAATCTTGTTTTGGTGTTCTTCAGCTTAAGAATTTGTTTGATTGATTCTTGTTTGATTCTTTTTTATAGTTTCAGTATCTTTGGTAAAGTATTCCTGTTATTAATTAGCTGTTAATTAATTAGAGCTCATTAAGCTGCCTTTCTGAGTTTTCTTGTTGAACTTATTCTTGACAGCTATTTTGAATTCTCTGTCGGTTAGATCTCATCATTCCGTAACTTCAAGTTTGGTTTCTGGAGAACTGGCATTTTCTTTTTGTGATATGGTGTTACTGTGGTTCTTCATGTTGCTTGAATTGTTCCTCTGCCTTCTCATTTAAATTAAATGACAAGTTAGGAGTTAGTTTCCTTGCTTTTGTTTTCTGGTAGGTGGTACTATCACACAAGCTTTTGGTTTCTCTACCTCCACTGCCTTTATATTTGAGAGTGGCAATTTCTAGCCTCCACTATCTCTGTAAGAGGTATGGCTCCTTGCCTTCGTTATTGCTTCTTGTGCCACCAGGGTGTTGCTGCCTTGCTTCTTCCAGAGCCACTGTCATCCGTCAGAATGGTGGGCTTTTTGCTTGAGTGATGTGACAGGCTCTGCTGGGGGGTGAGAGGTGCATTAATGAGGCAGCTGGGGTTGTGCCATGTTTGTGTTTGTAAAGCTTGTGAATTCCACCATTGTAGATGAGGGGGAAGAGGCTGGAATCATGGGCATCTCAACACTGGAGGAGCAGGTCCCAGGCCCCACTTCCACTGCTGCCTAGTTACCTGCAGCCGTGGGCACTCACTGGTGCAGTTTGGAGGCCACAGTCATGTGCACCACCTTCCCTGCTGGTTCTGGGTTCTCTGCACCTGTGGGCCTCGCTGCCATAGTCAGAGGGCCAGGATTGCAGCATCTCTGCTGTTCCCTTGTTTCTGCCTGCTCTGTATGTTTCAGCTCCCCCACCTTTTGATGTCCATATGTACAGAGTTATCCAACATGCTGTTCTGTTGGGCAGAGGTACCTTTGTTGAGTTGTGGATGTTTACTGGTTGTAGATTAAAGTGGGGAAACAAAGGTAGTTTTTCATTCTGCCATGCTTCTGAAATCATTCTATTTAATAAAGCTTTCAAAAATTGCCTTTTATTTCAAGTGCTGTCTTCTACCTGAGGTTTTTTTTGTTGTTGTTGTTACCTTTAGAGTTCTTGTTCAAATCTGTGTTACCCAGAGTGGCTAGGTTTCTAGTTTTTGAAGAGAATAGTTTTTGAAGCAAAATATTTTTTGATCATATAGGTGAGCATCCTTTAAAATTTTCAAAGCACTTTTAAGGAACCTTGTTGCTAAGAGAAATCAGGTAGGAATTGTTAAGGAATCTCATGTTCTGTCAAGGTGTAGAAGAGATCGCAAGGAAAGTAGTATAGAAACAAAGCTGGAAAGACTAGCATTGGATGGAACGTACTTAAGGATGTTTTATGAATCCGTGTCATGATTAATCTTCCTTGTATATAAGAAACATCAAGTTAACAGTAACCAAAACAAGGTATGTGTTTGTTTATTTTTCATGTAAAAGATATCTGAGTTTTGGTAATTTGAGGCAGATATGATAACTCCATAAATTTGGGGAAAGCTAGACTTTTTTATCTTGGCATTCTAAGTTTCAGCCATCGTGTGCACATTCTAATCACAGGATGGGGTGTTATTAATAATTTTGAAAAGTTTGTTCTCAGTTTAGTTTTAATTTCAGTTTTCAGTGTTAGATTTGGAAATACAGCTGGTTTCTGTATATTGGCTTTATATCTTTTGACCTGGCTGAATTCTAATTTGTTAATAGTTGTCTTACAGATTTCTTTGGATTTTATATGCAAACAGTTATGTCACCTGTAAATGAAAGCGATTAGTTCTTTTTGGCTACTATATCTACCTTTTATTTCTTTTTCTTACATTATTGCAGCACTCCCAGCTAGATATTGAATAGAAGTGTTAAGTGAGAACATCCTGGTCCTGTTCCACATCTTAGTGGGAAATATTAATATATCCTTAAGATTGATTCAGCTATAAATAGCTATAGTATTTTAATGGATGCTATTTATCATACTGAGGAGTTTCCATTTTATGTCTGGTTTCCTAAAGTTTATCTTTTTTTCATTTATAAGTTGTGAAAGGATATTGATAATTTATAGCACTTGACATTTTATTACATATTTATTTACTGTCGTTTCCCTTATGGGAAATCATTTTTGTTTTGTGCACTATTGTACATTGAAAATTTTGTATAATACTTAGTACTCTGTATGTACTCAAAAAAATACTTGTTACATAAACAAATTGTGAAACATCTGTGAGTTATTTGATCAGACTCTGAAGAGAAAACTTGTACTTACTTTACTGTCAAAACTGCATGATCGTAGGACTCTACTGCCACCTGGTGATAGTGTATCTAAATTACAGTAAAAGCTTGGGAGGTGAATAAACATGAGAACTGAAACTGCAAATGATGGACTGATGTGACAGTTACAATTTCAGATAAATATTCATTATGTATAACAATATTGTGTCTGAGATTTAGCAGATGTTTTTCACATTTGGTAGGTGTTATTTTCTCTTTTTCTGGATGCTAGGAAAGGATGAGGGATCAGCTTAACTACTTATGTTGAGGACACAGAATAAACTGTGAAAGCTGACACAGTAGAGTGAGAGCAAAGGCATTTCTGTGTTTGCATTCATGCTCTGTCAGCATCCCCTTGCTCTTAGATGTTAGCCAACCTGAATTTTAAACAACAGGGATTTTCCAACTTCTTAATCTCTTGTACTAAATATTTAATATATTGCAAAACAATCTACCTAATGGCCAAGAAGAAAACTTCAGGTTTGTTTTTAAATAGCCAATCCAACTAATTCTGCAGAATTTACAGAATTCACTGAGATGTAAATGTAGAACAGAGTGGGATTGATCTCTTTTATGTGGCATCTTGGAATGAAACTGTATATCCTCTATACTGTATGATTGACCCATGTGTATTTTCTCTCCTTAGCCTCCCTTCAAAAAGAAGAACCATGTGCCACATATATTTTGATACATTTTTAAATGCAGTTCAAATATTAAAACTTTCTTATTAATGTTAAATGATCAGTTTTGTAAAATACTGATAATTTTGCATAAAGGTTAGCTGTTTTTACGATCAGAATACCCTAGGGTGATAGTTTTGGGAGTACTGTTTTAGTAATAAAGATTATAGGTGGATAAGTTCCCTACAAGGCCCCGTGATGGTAATACCCCTAGATTTTGTCGTTAAAGAAAACTGCTGAGAGGCAATAATTTTTTTTGTATGTGTCCCATTTTCATTAATGCATGGTAATTGATGGAGTTGCAGTGACTTGTAGCAGTAATGAGTTCTAAACATAATAATGCACTCTTTTCTAATAAGTGAGCACTGCTGGGGTTTAAAAGCATACTAAATCAGTTGCTTTAGTATGAATTTATTAGTTTTTTTCAGCATTAGCTTTAATAGTAGTTATTTACATAAGCGTACATCCCATTAACCGCCATCAGGGCTGGAAAACATGCTGAACTGTTCATATTTTCATATAATTATTGAACATAATGGTTTCATTTGCATTTCTAAACAGTGATGTTTCTGTCAGCCTTGGAAATAGTGTTAGTGTCTTTACGCAGTCCCTATTTCACATCCACTTATTTGACATCGTTAAATTTTATGCTAATATGCTTCCCTAGAATATCATCAGTGGGACAGATGCTAGTGCTTTAATATACAAATCAGGGATGCTTTTCCATCCCCCACATGGCAGAGCAAGTTTTTAAAATTTGCACTTTTAAACATAGAGTCTGTCTCCATAGAAATAGGTCTATGAAGTTAAAACTTTTAGGGTTAAATGTCATAATCTGATTTTCTCTTCAAAATGCTTCATTATGAATAGCTATTTACCTAAGTTTAGTTTTGTTAGCTTGAATGAGGCAATGAGTCTTAGTAAAGATCTTTTTGTTTATGAATATTTGGAATTCTGCTTCTGAAATGTTGATCTTCAGATGCATGCTTTTCAGTGCCTTTGAATATATCAGGCCACAGCATTCGTTTGGAAGTATTCCTTATGTTTTTATTCCTTAGGTTTCTGAACCTAGGTTGTAATATCTCATGGTAGAAGCTGTTATGTTAATGCTCTTGGATATCTAAGCTTTTTGAATGCACTTAGAAAATGTTCAGTGTAAAAAATTGTCATGTGGTAGGGGAGGGTACAGGATAGGATGCCAAGAGCATGTCAGTGAAGTCCCAGAACAAATAATTGAAAGACAGGTTTTCTGGAGAAACTCAGTGCCTTTTGGACATCTGTATGTTCTATTAGCTTTTGTTTCTCCAGCAATATGGATGCTGAGTGCTTTTGTGAATGCTGTCGATTGGATGACTGGAAAAGCTTAAACGAGCAATCAATTAAAGGATTGTTTTGGGAGTTGATTCAGGTCTTCTTGGGACTACCACTTTTTGTGTTTTTTCCCAGCGCCTTCTTTTCATATGTTCTTATAGCTCAGGGCAGCATTTTACTGTTGACGCTTAGTTGGACCTGCAGTGCCAGAGCTGACTCTGCAAAGTTCAAAATGCAAGGCTGGCATTCTGGCAAGATAGGCTAAAGAAACAGTTTTAAGAGCTCTTGCCCCAAATTACTTGCTAAAAATATTTTAGAACTGATAGAGCATAAAACTGATGCAGCATAAAAGGATTATTTGCATAGAAATGTTATTTGGCTCACCGGGTCACAAGGCAACTGAAATTTTTGTAAGGACTTCTGTTCTTTGGGGAATTTCCAGGGAAGAAATATGATAAGGGTTGTGAAGAAACTACTAAATAGGTAGAATGTCATAGCTGAACTTTTTAATGAATGTCCTGTATTGTATCTTAAAATAGTCTGAGATTAGTCCTTCTCACAGTGATGGGATCCTTTAAACTACGGTATTAAAAACATTGGTCGTGCTCTTCTATCTAAGTTGCTATGTAGACATTGTATGTGAAAACTTTTAGAAAGTTCTTAAAATCTAGTCTTACTATAAGCAAGGCAATATTTTCAACTCTTTGTAAAGTTGTTTTTATGATTACATTCTTCAGGAGGGAAGCTTCTTTTGGTGGGGTGCAGTTTTTCACAAAACTAAAGAAATACATTCCCTGTCACCAAAAAATATTATTTATCTTTTTCCTCACTGTTCTCATTTCTCTCTGTTTAATGGCAAGAGGTTTAACATCAAAAGGAAAATTTCATCTGCCTATTCAGTTTTAAAGTGTCATGGTATTTAAGTGGATCACTTGCCCCTGAGTGTCTCTTTGTTGTAGAACTTTACTACCTTCAGTGTAGCAAAGAAGGTGACTGATGTCCACGTCCTGGCTTCAGAAGGATAGAAGATTTCTAAATGCTGTTTTTGGACAGTTTCTCTGTAGGTTTCTTACAATGTTAAAAATCTGAGACAAAGTCAGATATTTTCCATAATGTACCAGCCAGTAGGAGCACATTACCTGTTTGGTTTTACTTATTTTCTCTTTAATGGCTCTGGGAGCACAGTTACCACTACATTTTAGAAATGGTGCAAGTACTTTGAAATAAACGTTGAGCACTGTGAGATGATTGCCACATGTTCTGCAGAGCTGCAGGGACTTTTTGGTATCTGCTGTGTTGCACCTGTTTAAGGAAACTTCGGGCTTCCCCAGTGACTCAGCAGTAAAGAATCTGCCTAAGATGCAGGAGATGTGGGAGATGCATGTTTGATCCCTGGGTCAGGAAGATCCCCTGGAGAAGGAAATGGCAACCTACTCCACTGTTCTTGCCTGGAAAAGTCTATGGACAGAGGAGCCTGGTGGGCTACAGTCCATGGGGTCACAGACTGTCAGACACAACTGAGCAACTGAACACACACAAGGAAACTTTAAGGTATTTGATTTTTCAATTCATATATTTTATTTTTTCATTGCTAGGTAGGATAGTAATTACTTTTAAAATTGTCTAGCCTGACAGATATATATCTACAAATATATATCTGTTCATCTCTCCTCAAATGATTAGTACTAATATTTGAGGACACAGAAGGAATGTTGGGAGTACTTGAAAATTAATGCCTTGTTTAATTAAAAAATTTAACCTATTTTCCTGACTTTTAAAACAATACATGTACATTATGGAATATTGGAATAATGCAGAATTATGCTTCATTCTTGATATTATCTGTGTGGCATATTTTTGTTTTCCAAGTTCATCATTTAATCATCACTTGAGTAGCTGAATGGATGCAAGTAGGTCTAATTTGACATTAAGTGAAAGCATTTTTCAGATCTCTTGCCTTTAATTTTGTATCGTTATGTTTTATTTAAGGTAAAATATTAAACATGCTTTAGACACAACAGAAAAGTCAGCCAAAAGATATTTAATGGTATATCATTACAATAACACCTACCAGTTCAATTGTGAAATGGTATTTGCCGAAGTTCTCTGCTCAGTTTTGTGGTTCTGCTTTCAAATGAGGAGGGTGAGGGATGACCCAAGAGAAAGAAAAATCTACAATTGATATGATTTTAAGGGAAATATTGGGAAAAGAAAATTTCTATGATGTTCATTTAGTGCTCAGAACACCTGTGCTTTATTAAGCCAAGTGGTTAGATAGCTCTGGGATGTGTATAAATAGCTCCAAAACTTTAGCTTCCTTCTCTGAAAAGTGAGAATCATAATACTATTTATTTTGAAGAATTGTTTTGAAAATTAAATGAAATAGTGCATATGAGTAGCCACATTAATCACTCAAAAACTGTCACGTTATCTGTCGTTTACTTCCTTGAAGTAGGCAATGCTAAAGTGACCCTGGTTTGCTTCATTCCCTTTCCTCTCATCTTATAGTCCCTCGCTGCTCCAAGCTCACTCCATGGATTTGTAATGTCAGCATCACCTACAATACCTGGGAACGTGTTAGAAATGCAGAATCTTAGACTTCATGCCAGATTTTAGTTTTTCAGACTCCACATTTTAATGAGATCTCTGTATGATAGAGCAGTATTTGTACTAATTTCTTACAGTAAGAAACGTTGAGCAGTAGAGAAATAAAAGCTTTCAATTTATTTTCTAAGTTCTCACTTTCCATTTTTACAGCTTTGGATAGTGAAGGAATCTGTGTATGAGAGGAGTGTAATGTACTAATTTGTATCATGCTGCTATTAGGTGGGTTATTCTGCAAGTGTCAGATATGTATTGTAAGCCTTCTCTATGCCTATTGATTTTTCATCTACCTATTTTATCAATTATTGAGAAAGAATTGAAACTTCTGAGTATAATTGTGGATTTATCCATTTCTCTTTGAAGTTCTATCAGTTTTTGCTTCACATATTTAAAGATCTGTTTTTAGTTGCATATATTTTCTAGTTGCATATAGTTATCTCTTCTTGATAAATTGACCCCTTTATCATTATGACATAACTTGCTTTGTTCCTGGTAATATTCTTTGCTCTGAAATCTACACTGACTACTGTAGCTTAGTAGCTTCTTTTGATTAGTGTTACCATGGTGTGTCTTTTCGTATCCTTTAACTTTTAACCTAATTCTGTCTTTATATTTAAAGCATATTTCTTGTAGCCAGCACATAGGTGGCTCTTGCCTTTTAATCCAATCTGACATCTATACCTTTTATTAGAGAATTTAAGCCATTTACATTTTATGATTCTTGATATGTTGCTTTTGTGTTTATCATTTTGCAGTGTGTCTTGTTTACTCTTTGTCCCTCTTCTCCTTTCGTTCTACCTTCTTTTGGATTAATTGAATATTAAAAATTTTTATCTCCTTTCTTGGCTTATCACTTTGTTCTTCTTGGTATTTAATGGTTGCTCTAAGAAGTATATGGGCTTTCCTGATAGATAATCCACCTGCAATGCAAGAGATGCCAGTTCAATTCCTGGGTCAGAAAGATCTGCTGGAGAAGGGATAGGCTTACCCACTCCGGTATTCTTGAACTTCCCTGGTGGCTCAGCTGGTAAAGAATCTGCCTGTAGCGCTAGAGACCTGAGTTCGATTCCTGGTTTGGGCAGATACCCTGGAGAAGGGAACAGCTACCCACTCCACTATTCTGGCCTGGAGAATGCCATGGACATCCATGGGGTCGCAAAGAGTCTGACATGACTGAGTGACTTTCACTCACACTAAGAAGTATATATTCACGTAACTAATAGCAGTCAACTTTCCAATGATGGAGTCTACCATTTTAACTACCTTACAATAGTGTAATACCATTTCTTACTCCCTGATCTTTGTGCAACTGTCAAGATACATTTTAATTTTACCCTCATACCTTACTCTTTTTGTTAGACAATCAGTTATCTTTAAGAAGGTTTAAATAATAAGAAAACATACATTTACCTTGTAGTTATCACTACCAGTGGTAGTGTATTCCCTACCACTTCCTCCTGCTTGATAAACTTCCATTAACATTTATTATTTGCCTGAAGGCAAAAGGAGAAAGGAGCAGAAGAGGATAAGATGGTTATAAGATAGTATCACCATCTCAATGGACATGAATTTGAGCAAATCTCAGGAGATAGTGAAGGACAAAGGAGCCTGGTGCGCTACAGTCCACGGGGTCACGAAGAGTCGGACACCGATGAGTGATTAACACTTTCACTTCACTTAATACTCCACAGCTTTTTATCACTTAATGGTACTTAATCGTATGGCAGTACCACAGTTTGTTAATCTACTCATATATTAAAGAATATCTTGATTGCTTCCATTTTGGGGTGATTATGAGTAAAGCTGTCATAAACATTCACGTTCAAGTTTTGTGTGGACATAAGTTTTCAAATCAATTAGATAAACACCTGGGAGAATGTTTGTTGGATTGAATGGTAAAACTAGATTTGTAAGGTACTGCCAAATTCTCTCCCTTAAGTGGCTGCAACATTTTAAATTCCCACCAGCAATGAATTAGAGTTACTCTTGCTCTGCATTCTCACCAGCTGTTGTTATTTTCACTGTTTTGGCATTTAGCCATTCTAAAAGATATGCAGTTATAGCTCACTGTGGTTTTTAATTTGCCTTTCCTTAATGACGGTTGATTTTAATCATGTCTTCATATGTTAACTTGCCACCTGTCTGTGTTCTTTGGTGAGGTGTCTGGTAATATCTGTTGCCTATTTTTAAATTGGATTTCTTTTTTATTGTTGAGTTTTAAAAACTTTATATATATCTGGATACAAGTCCCTTATCAGGCATGTGATTTGCTAATATTTTTTTCTCAGTCTTTGTCTTGTCTTCTCATTTGCTTGCTGTGTCTTTAGCAAAGCAAAATTTTTAAAATTTTGATGAATTTCACTTTTATCAGTTTTTTTCTTGCATAATTAATACTCTTAATTTTGTATCTAAAAACTCATCACCAAGTCCAAGGTTATTCATATTTTATCCTCTGTGTTACTTAAAAAGTTTTACTACTTTGTACTTGACAGAGCTATAATCAGTTTTGAGTTAACTTTTGTAGGGTGTAAAGTCTGTGTCCTAGTTCAGTTTTTTATTCACTTGTTTCAGCACCATTTGTTAGGAAGGCTGTCTTTTTACTGGTGTGTTTCCTTTGCCCCTTTGTAAAAAATTAGTTAACTATATTTGTGTCAGTCTGTTTCTAGGCTCTTTCTGTTCTGTTGATTTATGTATCTATTCTTTCACCAATTCAGACAGTCTAGATCACTGCAGCCTTACAGTAAATATTGAAATCCTATAAGGACAACTTTGTTCTTCATTTTCAGAATTA
>SJYC01051002.1:0-16197 GCA_006408675.1 Madoqua kirkii | reverse complement strand
TACCTTACAATAGTGTAATACCATTTCTTACTCCCTGATCTTTGTGCAACTGTCAAGATACATTTTAATTTTACCCTCATACCTTACTCTTTTTGTTAGACAATCAGTTATCTTTAAGAAGGTTTAAATAATAAGAAAACATACATTTACCTGTGTAGTTATCACTACCAGTGGTAGTGTATTCCCTACCACTTCCTCCTGCTTGATAAACTTCCATTAACATTTATTATTTGCCTGAAGGCAAAAGGAGAAAGGAGCAGAAGAGGATAAGATGGTTATAAGATAGTATCACCATCTCAATGGACATGAATTTGAGCAAATCTCAGGAGATAGTGAAGGACAAAGGAGCCTGGTGCGCTACAGTCCACGGGGTCACGAAGAGTCGGACACCGATGAGTGATTAACACTTTCACTTCACTTAATACTCCACAGCTTTTTATCACTTAATGGTACTTAATCGTATGGCAGTACCACAGTTTGTTAATCTACTCATATATTAAAGAATATCTTGATTGCTTCCATTTTGGGGTGATTATGAGTAAAGCTGTCATAAACATTCACGTTCAAGTTTTGTGTGGACATAAGTTTTCAAATCAATTAGATAAACACCTGGGAGAATGTTTGTTGGATTGAATGGTAAAACTAGATTTGTAAGGTACTGCCAAATTCTCTCCCTTAAGTGGCTGCAACATTTTAAATTCCCACCAGCAATGAATTAGAGTTACTCTTGCTCTGCATTCTCACCAGCTGTTGTTATTTTCACTGTTTTGGCATTTAGCCATTCTAAAAGATATGCAGTTATAGCTCACTGTGGTTTTTAATTTGCCTTTCCTTAATGACGGTTGATTTTAATCATGTCTTCATATGTTAACTTGCCACCTGTCTGTGTTCTTTGGTGAGGTGTCTGGTAATATCTGTTGCCTATTTTTAAATTGGATTTCTTTTTTATTGTTGAGTTTTAAAAACTTTATATATATCTGGATACAAGTCCCTTATCAGGCATGTGATTTGCTAATATTTTTTTCTCAGTCTTTGTCTTGTCTTCTCATTTGCTTGCTGTGTCTTTAGCAAAGCAAAATTTTTAAAATTTTGATGAATTTCACTTTTATCAGTTTTTTTCTTGCATAATTAATACTCTTAATTTTGTATCTAAAAACTCATCACCAAGTCCAAGGTTATTCATATTTTATCCTCTGTGTTACTTAAAAAGTTTTACTACTTTGTACTTGACAGAGCTATAATCAGTTTTGAGTTAACTTTTGTAGGGTGTAAAGTCTGTGTCCTAGTTCAGTTTTTTATTCACTTGTTTCAGCACCATTTGTTAGGAAGGCTGTCTTTTTACTGGTGTGTTTCCTTTGCCCCTTTGTAAAAAATTAGTTAACTATATTTGTGTCAGTCTGTTTCTAGGCTCTTTCTGTTCTGTTGATTTATGTATCTATTCTTTCACCAATTCAGACAGTCTAGATCACTGCAGCCTTACAGTAAATATTGAAATCCTATAAGGACAACTTTGTTCTTCATTTTCAGAATTATTTTGGCTCTTCTAGTTACTTTTTTATCAATATCAATTTAGAATCACCTTTTTGATATTTTAAAAACGTATACTGGGATTATTGAGGTTGTATTGAATGAATGTATCAGACTAGAGAGAATCTGCATCTTGATATTATTGAATCATCCAATTCATGAACATAGTACATCTCTCAATTCATTTAGATCTTTTATATTTCTTCTGTGAATTTGTAGTTTTTCATCTATAGATCTTACACATATTTTGTTAGATTTTACCCAAGTAATTTAAAAATATTAATTGATATTATCTAAATTTTTCAGATTTTAATTTTTAGTAGCCAATATAAAGGAATTCAGTTGACTTTGGTATGTCTGTTGTCTCTGTGTCCTGTGACTGCTAAACTTACTTACCAATTTTGTGAAGTTTTTTGTAGATTCTTTGGAATTTTTTTACTTAGGTGATTGTGTTGTCTGAAAATAAAGACAGTTTTATTTTTTCCTTTCTAATCTATATGCTTTTTCCCTTGCTTTCTAGCACTAAGTAGAACTTCTAATATGATGTTTAATAAAAATGGTGCTAAAGGACAGTATTCCCTTGTCCTCAGTCTTAATGGGAAAGCATTTAGTTTCTCACCAAGAATTATGATTTTAACTGTAGGTTATACATGAAAGTGAAAGTGAAGTCGCTCAGTCGTGTCGGACTCTTTGTGGCCTCATGGACTGTAGCCTATCAGGCTCCTCCATCCACGGGATTTTCCAAGCAGTAGTACTGGAGTAGATTGCCATTTCCTTCTCCAGGGGATCTTCCCAACCCAGAGATTGAACCCAGGTTTCCTGCATTGTAGACAGACACTTTACCGTGGGTACCCTTTAATTAGGTTAAAGAAATTTTCTTTTATTCCTACTTTGCTGGTCCATTTTTCTTGTTTTTCCTCTGTGATCAACCTCAAGTCTTCAGAATTAAACACATTTAACTCAGGGAATTTGTACTACTTGGAAACACTTAACCGTAATGCAACATGCTTTGGGAATGTTATAGTATGACTACCTTAATAACATAGGTTAGTAGACTCCTGCTAGAGTGTAATTCAAATGAGAACATAATTGTAGCGTAGAATGAATGAAGTGGTAGTTCCTGTCGTTCATCATACACATACAGGTTTTGCATTTCTCAGTACAATCAATGATTTATATTCAGATTTGATATGATTCTGAAAAAGTTTTTTCAAGTAAAGGTGTAACTGTAAAATGTCAGTACTAGAATAAAGTCCCATAAGTTTGTTTTGAGGTGGAATGTGGCCAGGGTAGTTCTCAGGTTGTGCTAGAGCAGCACTTTGTTACATGGAAGACAGGTTTTATAAGCAGCCTTTAAATCCAGCTAGTCAAGTTTCACGGAGAAGGCAGTGGCAACCCACTCCAGTACTCTTGCCTGGAAAATCCCATGGATGGAAGAACCTGGTAGGCTGCAGTCCATGGGGTCGCTAAGAGTTGGGCACGACTGAGCGACTTCACTTTTACTTTGCTGGTCCTTATCACAAATGTATGTTGAATTTTGTCAAAAGTTTTCTGTGTGTCAGTTGATAGGATCGTGTAGTTTTACGTATTTGTCCTGTTAATGTGGTGAGTTAACGTTGTTGTTTAGTCTCTCAGTTGTGCCTGACTATCTTGCTACCACATGAACCATAGCCCACCAAGCTCTTCAATCCATGGGATTTCCGCAGGAGCACTGGAGTGACTTGCCATTTCCTCTTCCAGGGGATCTTCCCCACCCAGGGATGGAATCCACATCTGCATTACAGACAGATTCCTTTCCCTGGAAAGGAATGAGCTACCAGGATTCCCAAGTGAGTGAAGTCGCTTCAGTTGTGTCCGACTCTTCGCGACCCCATGGTCTGTAACTTATCAGGCTCATCTGTCCATGGGATTTTCCAGGCAATAGTACTGGAGTGGATTGCCGTTTCCTTCTCCAGAGGATCTTCCTGACCCAGGGATCAAACCCAGGTCTCCCGAATTGTAGACCGCTTTACCATCTGAGCCACCAGTCGATTTTTAAGTGTCAAACCACTTTTGCATTCTTGGACTGAACTCCACGTAGTGTGATTTATTATACTTTTACATATTGCTTGGTTTTATTGGTTAATATTTTGTTCAGGAACTACCACTTCATTCATTACACGCTATGTAAATTGAGCAGCTCATCCCTTCTTATAATATAGAGCATTGTGAAGTGAAATTTATTATTAGGACAAGCTTGTAAAAGAATCCCTGTTTTCGAGGTACCATCTCGGCTTTCTTGGTAGTGGCAGAACTGAACCAGAGTGTGTCTGTTTGGTAGATGTGACCCCAGTTCTTTTCCCCTTCCTATATCCACTTTCCATGTGTCGTGGCAGTTACATATACTTGCCTTCTTGTCTACTTTGGGTATAATTGTGTTACTTTGGTCAAACAAAATGAGGAAGATGTGAAAGATGGTTTGCCACTTTAAAACCTGGGCATTAAAAAGGGGAGGGGGGCCTCGAGTACTTTTGCTTATCCTCTTGCATTTGTTAGTTTTAGGAAAATGTTCAGGAGGATGAAAAGTCTTTAGAAATAATTCACCACTATCTGCCCAGTGTCAGTGTGTCATCCTTTGTCAGCCCCCTCGAAGTTCTCTCTTATGGCTTCTCCAATCATAATAACGGCTTTCCTAACTTACAAGCCATAGATGACCCTTTGTCCTCTTGCCTAATACATCTCCAGTGTTTGCAGAAATCCAGAGGGAAAACCAGCCTGGTGTTTGCACCTCTCCCAGAACTCTCCAGAAACTTCTTGGCTTTTTACTCTTGTATTTGAACGACACCTTCTATTATAGTGAACTGATTCTTGAGTTAAGTTTATATAAAAACTTTAAGAATCAATCTATAACTTAATTCCTAAGATCATAGCATTTTTAGTTTGTTATCCTACCTTTTCTATCTAATACCATAATTAGAAATTAGTATTGTGGCTGCAAATTCTTTTAAGCCATCAAGCAGATATGACATTTTTCTTTCAAAATTCTTAAATTACCAAGATAGGAGAGAAGACTGATTTTTTGTTAAAACTGTTAATGATGCTTAAACCCAAAAAGATCTTGTCAACCAGAATTTTTGTTTTTCTTTCTAAGTTTAACTCTCTATTACCTCAGTGTGACTTTGTACAGAAAAGTACAAGTAGAGTATTTCACCTGCTTTTTAAAATTGCTCTATTTTCTTCTAGAGCAAGCCATCTTCTCTCTAAAACATCTAGTCAAGAGACACAGACCCAAAGAAAGAAATTGTATGAACCTGTGTAGTATAGTGGTTGGAAAAAATACAAGACATTTTGATTCTACACAAGGACATGTTCCATTTTAGCTGTATGAATTTTATCAAGTTATTAAGCTTCATTTTCTCCATCCATATTCCATGAATTATAACATTTTATCTCATATGGTTCCTGAGAAGGCTATATGTGATAATGAATGCATACAAAGACTTAGCACAGTGCTTGGTACATATTGAGTTGGCCAAAGAATTCGTTCAGGTTTTTCTGTACGGTGTTATGAAAAAACCCAAATGAACTTTTTGGCCAACCTGATAGTATAAGCACTCAGAAAAAACTCCTTATCATCATCATCATTAGTGTTAATTACTACTACTGCTGTTAAATATTTCACTGAGAATAGGAAAATTGAGTTTTTTAAGGCCTTATAAAAATACTTTTTTTTTTTTTTTGCCTTATACATTTTAGAATTTGATTTCTTGAATTGCAATAGATTACTGCTAAGACCTTGAAACACTCTTTTCCCTTTAAATGTCTTTTAATCTTGTAGTTTGGCTTCCCTGGTTGGCTCAGTGGTAAAGAACCCATCTGCCAATGCCAGAGAAGTGGGATCTTCTGGGCTGGGAAGATCCCCTGGAGTAGGAAATGGCAACCCATTTCAGCATTCTTGTCTGGGAAATCGCAATGGCAGAGGACCTGGTGGGCTACAGTCCATTGTGTCACAAAGGAGTTGGACATGACTTAGTGACTGAACAACAGCAGCAACAATCTTGTAGGTAAATCTGTTTTTATAGTTCTTTAAAATATTCACATTCATTTTCTGTTGCTGCTGTAACAAATTATTAGTGGGCTAAAATCAAGGTATCAGCATGGCTGAGATCCTTCTGGAATTTCTTGAGGATACTCCTTTTTTTGTTGTTTGTTTTTTCTTATCCACCTTCTAGAGTCTGCCAGTATTCCTTGGCTTCTGACTCTGTGTCATTCCAACCTATTTTTCTGTCATTGTATCTCATTCTCTGATTCCCCTTTTCCTCCATTTTATGAGGACCTCTGTGATTACATTGGGCATACCCAGATAATTCAGGATAATCTTCCCATCTCAGAATTCTCGAATTAATTAGATTTGCATAGTCACTTTTTCCAGGTAGTGTATTTAACATATTCACAGATTCTAGAATTAGAACATAAAAATTTAAGTGTCCCATTGTTCTACCTACTATCCTCAGAGCTCTGGCCCCCAGATATTCATGACTGTACCATATACAAAATACATATTTACCCCATTCCACCATTCTCAAACTCTCAACACATTACAGTATCAAATTTCTTCTAAATCTCATCATGTAAATTAGGTATAGGAGAGGCTTTGGGTATAAATTTTTCCTAAGATACTATTCTTACCATCTGTGAACTTGTAACACTCAAGAAATGAGTTTTCAGCTCTCAAAAGACAATCATAGGGCAAGATGAAAATTAGACGGTCTCTCAAAAATAAAGGAAATGGAAAGAGAAATGGAATTACCAGGTCCAGGCAGTTTTGAAATCTAGTATGGCAAGTTCCATTAGGCTTCAATGCTGGGGACAAAAACATCCTCTTTAATTTGAGGCTCCACCTTATGTGCTCATGTCTCTGCCCTTCGGATCATCCTTCCTTTTTCACGAAGGGTAGTGCATGTTTTTCATGAAGGGTCACGACTGAGCGACTTCACTTTCACATTTCACTTTTTACACATTGGAGAAAGAAATGGCAACCCACTCCAGTGTTCTTGCCTGGAGAATCTCAGGGATGGCGGAGCCTGGTGGGCCCCCGTCTATGGGGTCACACAGAGTCGGACACGACTGAAGTGACTTAGCAGCAGCAGCAGCAATAGTGCATGTTTTTAGCTGAGTGGCTTCATCATGCTATTTCCAGCCTGTGTTATTTTGGGAATCCAGAACCTTTTATTTTGTCTTCTCTCTGTCCTTTTCAGTAAGCTGGCAGTGTTTCTGTTCATTTGGCAGTCTCAAGAACCTGTGCGTTTCCTCTGTATGTCTTGGGGATTCATTCTATTAGACCAGAGGTTCCTCCACGTATCTTTCCTGTGTGATCCCATCTCTGTATCTGGATTCTGCTTCAGTGGCTGCAGAGTCCAGAGTCACATGCATACTCTCTTCTAAGATCCCTCTGTTTGACTGAACACTATGACTTTTTGATCCTCCCAAGGTACCACGAAAATGTTGTCATTCCATATGTTTGAGTAGAGTCCCCTTTGCTATTTAATGTAACATTTTCACAGGTTTTGGGGATTAGAATATGGACATCTTTCTGCTGCTGAGGCATTATTATGCCTACCATAGTATTGTGTTTCAATTTTTTTAAAGTCCAGGAACACTACTAATAATATGGTGTGCGTGTGTGTGTATATATATATATATATATATATATATACCTACAAATATATGTATGTATATACATACTTGCAATCAAATCATGTCATAGTAGCTGTTATTCAGTAGTGCAGTAAATATATTTTGGGTTTATTATCTTGGGCTTCTGGCCAGTTACATTCATTTTTAACACAATGGAAATAACTTCATCTCTGCCCATCTATACTTCTAGTCCAAATTAAAGAGTACAGTTCTACTTTCCTATGACATTTAAGCATGAATTTGCTTTATCTGAATTTAAAATGTTTGTATAAGTTACTTAGGGTGCACATGATTTATTTAACTACATGTTAGGTTCTTAAGTTTAAACTGTTGTTTTCATGTGTCTTAATTTAGCTTCCTTTTTGCTTTATCTGGTACTGTACTCAGTAGAATAAATTCTCATTGAAAGACTCGCCTTTTTTTTGGCCTCACTACATGGTATGTGGGATCCTACTTTGCTAACCAAGGATTGAGCCTGCTTCCCCCTCACTGGAAGCACAGTCTCAACCATTGGACTCCCAGGGAAAACCTGAAAAACTTAATTTTCATACTTTGTTTCAGATTTGTTTTAATTTATCTAAGCTTCATCAAATATTATTTTCCAAAATTTTATGAGGTAATCCAAAAATAGCACCAAATATTCTGAAGCCTCTCATTAGTCAGTCTGATTTTATAAACATCTGGCAAGTTTTTGTTGTTTTCTTTTCTGGTGCATTTTTTTCCTTTAACACTGCCCTTGTGGCTCAGAGGTTGAAGCCTCTGCCTGCAATGCAGGAGACCCGGGTTCAATCCCTGGGTCCAGAAGATCCCCTGGAGAAGAAAATAGCAACCCACTCCAGTGTTCTTGCTTGGAGAATCCCATGGATGGAGGAGCCTGGTGGGCAACAGTCCACAGGGTCGTAAAGAGTCGGACACAACTGAGCGACTTCACTTTCCTTTCCTTTCACCATTGTTTTACCAACAATGAAATATATTTTTAGTACTTAATATCTTTTTAGCAGCTAGTACATTTTCACCTTTAATCCTACTTTGAAATATTATTACTTGGTAGTAAATGTTCACCACAGTGATTTGAGGGAGAGTAGTTGTAACAGTTTTTAAAGACTGCAATAAGGTTGCATATTATCAATTATTTTCTATAGGCATTTGTTAGTGCTACAGACTTTAAGAACAGTTTCTTAGTTTGTTGTGCACAGAGTTGGGAAGCAATTTGTCATTTTTATTATTATAAACACTGTGTATAACTATTCTTAGCCTTTTTTCCTACCAGGCTGATAATATCTAATATATTTAATCATTTCTATGATGTGACTTTGAGAAGTAAAAGAAAGTAGCCAGGTATCAAGATTACTTGTAGTGATAAGAATGAATAATGGATAGAAGGACAAGAATAATGACTCCTTATTATATTATTTTTACAACTCAGAAAAGTGAAACTCACAAAAGTTATATACTTTGTCTGAGATCAGTCAATTAGTATTCCAGCTGGGTTTGGATCTGACGCTTGCTGAATCCAAGTTACCAGAGACACTTTTAATACTAAAGAAGCAGTTGGTTTTGAGATGAGAAATCTAAAAGGTAACATAGTTTATGTATTGTAGTGAAATAAGGTGTTCCGGTCAGTTGTAATTATATGTATATATACATATTTTATTTTCCATGACTCAAAAAAAAAAATAATGCATAAGTAGCTCCTATAATTTCCAGAGTCACTACAAAGATCAATGTTTCAGTGGCTGTCTTTGCCATATGAGGAGCTAAGTACCTAAAAGTCAGTTTTACATGGTTTCGAATACTTTATTGACTTATTTTTGTTTCAGTTCAATTCAGTCACTCAGTCTGACTCTTTGTGACCCCATGAATCGCAGCACACCAGGCCTCCTTGTCCATCACCACCTCCCAGAGTTCACTCAGACTCACATCTATCGAGTTGATGATGCCATCCAGCCATCTCATCCTCTGTTATCTGTTCTGTCAATTTATCTTTGTATTAACTGACTCCATGTTATATAGCCATCTTATCCTGAAATAAGTCTTCTCTTTAGTTAACCCATTTTCTTTCTTTTTATTTGTTCATGTTATTGTCTATTTTATATTCTACAACAATGTTTATTCTGTATCAAGCTAAGTCTCTCCCCTGCTAAAAAGAATTAATCCTCCCTAACTCACATTATTACAAAAAAAGGTCTGACCCGGATAACCAAAGTGTTATGGTCACTCACCTTGAGCCAGACATCCTGGAGTATGAAGTCAAGAGGGCCTTAGGAGGCATGGCTATGAACAAAGCTAGTGGAGGTGATGGAATTCCTGCTGAGCTATTTCAAATCCTAAAGATGTGCTGTTAAAAAACTGCACTCAAGTGGCCACAAGATTAAAAAAGGTCAGTTCTCATTCCAGTTCCAAAGAAGGGCAATGCCAAAGAATGTTCAAATTACCTCAAAACTGCACTCATTTCATATGCTAGCCAGGTAATAGTCAAAACTCTTCAAGCTAGGCTTCAATGATACGTGAACCAAGAACTTCCAGATGTACAAGCTCGATTTAGAAAAGGTAGATGAACCAGATATCAAATTGTTGGGTCATAAAAAAGCAAGAGAATTCCAAAAAAACAACTACTTTTTCGTCATTGACTATGTTACAGCCTTTGTGTGAATCACAACAAACTAGAAAATTCTGAAAGAGACGGGAATACCAGACCGCTTTACCTGCCTCCTGAGAAACCTGTATGTAGGTCAGGAAGCAGCAGTTAGAATCAGACGTGGAACAATGAACTGGTTCAAAATTGGGAAGGGAGTATGTCAAGGGTCTGTATTGTCACCCTGCTTTTTAACATATATTGAAAGTATATCATGTGAAATGCTGGGCTGGATGAAGCACAAGCGGAATCTAGAATCCTGGGAGAAATATTAGTAATGTCAGATATGCAGATGACACCACCCTAATGGCAGAAAGTGCAGAGGAACTCAAGAACCCCTTGAAGTCTGAAACAGGAGATTGAAGAAGCTGGTTTAAAACTAAACATTCAGAAAGCAAAAATTGTGGCATCCGGTCCTATCACTTCACGGCAAATAGATGGGGAAACAATGGAAACAGCATCAGACTATTTTCTTGGGCTCCAAAATCACTGTGAATGTTGATTGCAGTCATGAAATTAAAAGACATTTGCTCCTTGGAAGAAAAGCTATGAGAAACCTAGACAGTGTATTAAAAAGCAGAGACATCACTTTGCTGACAAAGATCTGTCTAGTCAAAGCTATGGTTTTTTCAGTAGTCATGTGCAAATGTGAGAGTTAGACAATAAAGAAGGCTGAGTGCCAAAGAATCGACACTTGCAAACTGTGGTGCTGGAGAAGACTCTTGAGAATCCCTTGGACAACAAGAAGATCAAAGCAGTCAATCGTAAAGGAAATCAATTCTAAATATTCAGGATTGGGAGGGCTGATGCTAACTGAAGGTCCAGTACTTTGGCTACCTGATGTGAAGACCCAACTCATTAGAAAAGACTCTGATGCTGGGAAAGATTGAGGACAGAAGGAGAAGGAGACGACAGAGGATGAGATGGTTGGATGGCATCCCTGACTCAGTGGACATGAGTTTGAGGAGACTGGGACACAGTGGAGGACAGGAAAGTCTGACATGCTGCAGTCCATGGGTCACAGGGAGTCAGACACGACTGAGCTTCTGAACAACAGAAAACTCACAGTATTAGGAGATGTTTTTGCCTTATTTTAAAATATTTTATTAGTTACTTATATATGCACAATTGTGTGTACTTATAAATATTTTTGCATGAAAATAGTTCTACAGTCGATTTCTAAGTACATATTTATTTTTAACTCATTCCTCTACAGATTTTTACATATATATTTAACATCAAAAAATTGAAGCTAATATCTTTTTTTCCACTGATAGAATGCATTAATTCTACTAATTGCGCTCCCATTTATATGTTGTCATTGTTACATATTTGAGTTATAGGGTTTTTTAAAAGCTTGAGTTACAGCTTAATAACATCCCACAAATTATTTCTTCCATCTGAGATTTTCTACCTTACATCACTTACTTTCTGTTTAAAGTATGTTGTTCACTGTTTCTTTTTGTTAGGGTTTCCTGCTGTTTATTCACAGTTTTGTCTTCAAATGTTCTTATTTTATCTTCATTCTCAAAATACTAATTGACAGTTACATTTTCTCAGCTCATTGAACATATCACTCCACTGTCTTCTGTTTCCATTTTGTTCTCATAGAGTTGTCTTTTTTGTATAATTCTCAGTTCTCCTTTCTTTGTTTTTTTCTGTGACATCTTTGTGATAACTCTAGGTGTGAATTTCTATTTATTCTGCTTAAGATTCATTTGTTATCTTAAATTTATAGCTTTTCTTTTCCTTGCCAGCAAAAATTTGCTAGCAGAAATTCATTATTTCTCTAGGTATTGCTGTTGCTCCTTTCTTTGATTCTTTGCCTTCAAGAAACCTAGTAAATTTATTTTAGATCACTTCATTCTATCCTTCCTATCCTTTTATCTCTCTTCATATTATTTTATTGTTTCTCTATGCAGCATTCTAGCTTTTTCAGATTTCTCTTGAAATCTGTTTCCCTCTTTATTTCTGTCTAAGTTACCGTGTTAAATACATTAATTAAAAATTTAAATTTCAGTCATTGTATTTTTGCAGCTAAAAAGTGTTATTAGAGCCTCAAGTCTTTTCAGGTATAATTGTTTTCTCTCCTCTTTATTTCTCCTCTGTGTTTTCTCTCATCTCCTTTATATTTGCATCTTTTTTTTAATTAGACATGTTAAATATGTTTTATTTCACATTCCATGAGAAATTATTTCAGAATGTGAAGCCTTTATAAGTCTGTATCTGCTGTCTGTTGTTTCTGCTGATTCTCAACTCATGGTGTTTGTTGCTCTTACTGAATCTGGAGCTATAAATTACTTGCTTTGTAGTTTTATTTTGGGGAGTTCTTTGAGGTTTAAGTTATGTTTTTCCAATATAGATTTGGGTTTGTTTTCAGCTCTCTTTTGGGTGCTCTCTGTAATCTGGAGTTTCATCTTATACCAGCTGAGTAGTATAAATTTTCCCTGAAAATGTACAAGAAGGTTGTCTCATGATAACAAATTATTTAGTTGATCCTGTAGAGTCAGTTGTACTTTTCATTTTCATGTCATAGTATCTTTAGAGTATAATACAAATGTATATAATACAAAAAAAAGAAATATAAGAAGCAAAGACGCTCAGTTGAGTTTGTCTCTTTCTTTGTGTGCCAAAGCTATAAGTGTGTGTTCCAGAAGGAAATGCATTTTGATGAGACAACAAAATATCCTGGACTTAATTGTGAAAGAGAAGATGAGGTGCTAGCTTAAACTTTATCTTCATAAAAATCTCACAAAAACTTAAAAAAAAAAAAAAGCTCCTGGAATTATTAAATGAGTTTAAAATGTTGCAGGATACAAAATGTCTATCACAATGAACAAGTGGAAACTGAAAATTTAAAAATAACATTATTTATAATCTTCTCCACAAATGAAACAGGTATTAAATATATGCAGGATCTATATACTACCAACTACAAAATACTGACACAAGAAATCAGAAGAAAACCTAAATAAATGGATTGACCAACCATATTAATGGAGTGAAAGATTCAGCCTAGTGAAGATGTTAAATATCCTGGAATTATAGATTGCTATCAAAATCCCAGCAAAATTCTTTGTAGATACAGAGACAGGGAAATTCCAATATTTTATGTGGATAGCTAAAGGAGCTGGAATAGCTAAAACAATTTTTTAAAAGAGGACTTCCACTACCCAATTTAGCTAGAGTAATCCAGTACATTAGTGGCAAAAGGTTAGATCCATAGATCAATAGATCAGAATAAAACTAGACCCACACAGTATGACCAGTGATTTTTGACAGAGGTGCAGTAGTGACCTTAGTTAGGGAAAGAGTTCTTTGATATGAGACCAAAATCATCCATAAAACAATACATGATTAATTCGACTTCATTTAAAAAATTATCTATGCAAAACACTAATAAAGAGAATGAAAAAAAAATACAATAGACTGGGAAAAACATTTGAGTCACATATCCAGCAAAGGGGGATGTAGTATTCAGACTGTATAAAGTCATATCAAAACTTAACAATAAGAAAATAACCTACTTTCTTAAAGGGCAAAGATTTGAACTGAAGTGTCTTTTTCCTCTATCTTTTTGAGTTCTCAGCTGGTACCACTATAACTAAAGCCAGATTAACAAGAGAAAAGCATATGGATTTATTTAGCATTAGTTTTATACAATGTAGGTGCCTTCCTAAAGAATTGAAGACCTGCAGAAATGACTTGAGTGTATTTATTCTTGGTTTGGTGAAGAGTGGAAAGTCTTGGAAAGATATGATAGAACAGAGTTGTACCAAGATTAGCAAACTGGAGGAAACCAAGCAAGGCCTTTGTTCAGATTTTGTTCTGTGGTCCCTAATCTTTGGAGATAAGGATGCGCCTTTTCTCTCCCTCTAGCTATAAAAAAGGCACTTTTCACACAAGGTGACCTGCTCTAGAAGAAAGTCAAAAAGTTAGTCCTGTGCATTTCGTATCTCAGATTCCTTCAGCTTGAAATATTCAGTATGTCAGGGTGCCAATTTGAGGGCAGCATGTCTTGAACACCATGTCAGACACATCACCAAAGATAGCATCAGTTCAGTTCAGTTCAGTCGCTCAGTCGTGTCTGACTCTTTGCAACCCCATGAATCACAGCACGCCAGGCCTCCCTATCCATCACCAACTCCCAGAGTTCACTCAGACTCGCGCTCATTGAGTCAATGATGCCATCCAGCCATCTCGTTCTCGGTCATCCCCTTCTTCTCCTGCCCCCAATCCCTCCCAGCATCAAAAATAGCATGCAAGTGGCAAATAGACACATGAAAAGATGTTCAGCGTTTTTGCTCACCAGGGAGATGCAAATTAAAACCACAGTGAGTACCATTTCACACCTACTTGAATGGGTAAAATTTAAAAATACTGACAAGTCAGTGCTTTCAGTGATGCAGAGGAACTGGAATTCTCAAATGTTGCTGGTGGTTATGCAAATGGTATAGCCAGTTTAGAAAACATTGGCAGTTTTTTATAAAGTTACACATAATTTTATGTATGTCTCAGCGATCCTATTTTTAGACATTCCTAGAGAAATGAAAACTTATAGCATAAAATCTCATATGTAAATGAGTTGTTGTTCTGTCACTCAGTCGTGTCTGACTCTTTGCAACTCCATGGACTGCAGCTCGCCAGGCTTCCCTGTCCTTACCATCTCTCAGAGTTTGCACAAACTCATGTCCATCAAGTTGATGATGCCATCAACCATCTCATCCTCTGTTGTCTGCTTCTCCTCCTGCCTTCAGTCTTTCCCAGCATCAGGGTCTTTTCCAATGTGTCAGCTCTTCGGATCAGATGGCCAAAGTATTGGGGCTTCAACTTCAGGATCAGTCCTTCCACGGGATCTTCAGGGTTGATTTCCTTTAGGGTTGACTGGTTTGATCTTCTTGAAGTTCAAGGAATTCTTAAGAGTCTTCTTCAACACCACAGTTCAAATGAATAGAGCAGCACTATTCATGACTGTCAGAAACTGGAAACAACTCAAATACATTTCAAAGAGTCAATGAATTTGCAAACCATTTGGTGGAATTACTATTCAACAGTAAAAAGAACACACCATTGTTATACACAAATCTCAAAGCAGTGCTGATCTATGATTGCATGACCCACAGTTCAAGGACATGGAGTTCTGCTGTAACCGTGAGTAGTTACTGGATGAGTCCTTTCCTGCCATAGTTGTTAGTTTAGATAACTAAGTCTTCACATAGCATGGAATTACTCGGTCCTTTCATTGCAGGAAAGGACAAAAAAGGAAAGGTAAGCAACTTTAACTTTTTTGGGGGCTTCCCTGGTGGCTTAGAGGTTAAAGCATCCGCCTGGAAAGCTGGAGACCTGGGTTCAGTCTCTGGATAGGGAAGATCTCCTGGAGAAGGAAAATGCCAACCCACTCCAGTACTCTTGCCTGGAGAATCCCATGGAGGGAGGAGCCTGGTAGGCTACAGTCTGTGGGGTTGTAAAGAATCGGACACGACTGAGCAACTTGAGTTCACTTCACTTCACTTCAAGCAACTTTAAATAGGGAGCGCTGAACTTTTTATGTGAAATGCTTAAATATGTAAGAGTATACATCCTGTGAAAATAGTTTATAACAATGTATTAGGTAAGCTCTGTTTCTGTTTTATGGACCCTGTAACACATATAGAGTCAGGCATACTTGCTACTGATACAATGTAGGATCTGTGTGAGATGTCTTTACCTACCTGTTGGTCACAGAATTATTCTGCTGCATGTTCCTTTAAAAGTTGTACCGCTTTGGCTTTTATGTTTAGGCTAAGAAATTATCTTGATTTAAAATTATATATATGCTCTGAGGTAGGGATTGCAGTAGGTTTCTTTCTGTATAGCTATACTGTTGTTTCAACCCAATTTATGGACAAATTTTTCTTTACCCATTGTTGCTGTGTCATCTTTGCTGATGATAAATATTTATTTCTGGACTCTCCGTGATGTATTTTTTATTTTTATGCTGGTACAACACTGTATTGAGTATTATAGCTTTATAGTAAATGTCTAAACAAAGTAATATAAATGTTTCATTTAGTTTTTATCGAGATTGTTTTGGTTATTCTAGGTCTTTCCATTTCTATATAAATCTCAGAATCAGCCTAACATATTTTATTTAAAACAGAAAACATTGCAGAGATTTTGACTGGGAGACTTGAATCCATAGATTAGTTTGCAGAAAATTGACATCTTAATATTGTCTTCTGTCTCTGAAAATGTTAACATCTCTTCATTTATTTATTCTTTTATTTTTATCACCAGTGTTTTAAAGCTCTCAGTGTAAAGGTATTGCATGCCTTATACCAAATGTATTCCTGAGTACTTTGTTTCTTGATCCTGTGGTA
>SJYC01051001.1:0-36616 GCA_006408675.1 Madoqua kirkii | reverse complement strand
TTTCTGATAAGAAGTAAGTTATGATTCATATCATTTTTTACTTGCATGTAATTTTTTTTTTCTTTCTCTATTTTCAAAGTAGTTTTACTCTGCTATGTCTAGGTGTGATTTGCCTTCCTACATGGAGTTCACTGAGTTTCTTGAACCTCATTTGTATTTTTATATTTCCATTTCTGTTTTTCAATTATTGGAGAACTTTTCAACCATTATTTTTTCAAAAATGTATTCTCTCACTTTCTTATCCTGGGACTTCAGTTTACTTGTTTGTATATAGTGTTTCATAGCCCACTGAATCTTTCTTTCTGTGTTTTAGATGAATGTGTTTTTGTTAGTCACTCAGTTGTGTCTGACTCTTTGTGACCACATGAACTGTAGCCCACGAGGCTCCTCTGTTCATGGATTCTCCAGGCAATAATACTAAAGTGGGTTGTATTTAATAGGTATTAATATGTCTCTTGAGAAACCTGTATGCAGGTCAGGAAGCAACAGTTAGAACTGGACATGGAACAACAGACTGGTTCCAGATAGGAAAAGGAGTACGTTAAGGCTGTATATTGTCACCCTGCTTATTTAACTTCTATGCAGAGTACATCATGAGAAACTCTGGGCTGGAAGAAGCACAAGCTGGAATCAAGATTGCCGGGAGAAATATCAATAACCTCAGATATGCAGATGACACCACCCTTATGGCAGAAAGTGAAGAGGAACTAAAAAGCCTCTTAATGAAAGTGAAAGAAGAGAGTGAGAAAGTTGGCTTAAAGCTCAACATTCAGAAAACAAAGATCATGGCATGTGGTCCCATCACTTCATGGGAAATAGATGGGGAAACAGTGGAAACAGTATCAGACTTTATTTTTTTGAGCTCCAAAATCACTGCAGATGGTGACTGCAGCCATGAAATTAAAAAAACGCTTACTCCTTGGAAGGAAAGTTATGACCAACTTAGATAGCATATTCAAAAGCAGAGACGTTACTTTGCCAACAAAGGTCTGTCTAGTCAAGGCTATTGTTTTTCCAGTGGTCATGTATGGATGTGAGAGTTGGACTGTGAAGAAAGCTGAGCACCAAAGAATTGATGCTTTTGAACTGTGGTGTTGGAGAAGATTCTTGAGAGTCCCTTGGACTGCAAGGAGATCCAACCAGTCCATCCTAAACAAGATCAGTCCTGGGTGTTCTTTGGAAGGACTGATGCTAAAGCTAAAACTTCAATACTTTGGGTGAAGAGTTGACTCATTTGAAAAGACCCTGATGCTGGGAGGGACCAGAGGCAGGAAGAGAAGGGGATGACAGAGGATGAGATGGCTGGATGGCATCACCGACTCCATGAACATGAGTTTGGGTGAACTCTGGGAGTTAGTGTTGGACAGAGAGGCCTGGTGTGCTGTGATTCATGGGGTCACAAAGAGTCGGACACGACTGAGCGACTGAACTGAATATGTCTTGAAGCTCACTGATTCATTCTTCTGACATTTCTAATTTGTTTTTTAAAGCCCTTTCAATGAAATTTTCATTTCAGATACTGAAATTTTCAATTATAATGTATCTGTTTTGTAATTTTTAAATTTCCTCCTCCTTTGTGCAGATTTCCTCATCTGTTTATTCATTATGAAATAGTCATAACAGCTACTTAAAATCCATGTCAGATAGCTGTAATGTCTGGGTCATTTTCGGGTTAGATCTGCAGTGATTGCCTTTATTGACCACATTTTAATGTAATTTTGGGTTATTTCCTTCATATTGTGAATGATACATTGTGGACAGGCTGTATTCTTTTGTATTCCTCTAAAGAGTTTTGAATTTTGTTTTGTTTTGCCTAAATTCAGACTCCGAACTCTCCTTTTTACATTAGACAGTAGGTGAAATCTTTGCTTAGTTTGTCTAGTCCTCACTAGCCTGCTTGGATACTATATGTGTAGTTTAGTTGTCAGCCCAGAGATTTAAGCATAGTTTAATACATAGAATTTGTATACTTCCTTTCTCCTTCCTGGAATATTCCTCCTCAGTTTCCAGCTGCTATTGTCATCCTTAATTCTGTTGTCTAACTTAACAGCAGCTAAGACTGTTTCTTCAAAATCTAGCCATTTTGCTGAGCATCTATTGGAACTTACACTCTGATGTGAAAGTGAAGTTGCTCAGTCATGTCTGACTGTTTGCAGCCCCATGGACTGTAGCCTACCGGGTTCCACCATCCATGGGATTTTCCAGGCAAGAATACTGGAGTGGGTTGCCATTTCCTTCTCCAGGAGATCTTCTTGACCCAGGGATTAAACCCGAGTCTCCCGTATTGTAGGCAGATGCTTTACTGTCTGAACCACCAGGGAAGTCCCTACACTCTGATAAAAAGCCTTAAAAACCAGAAACTCACCCGTTATTCTCATTTACTTTTTCCAGATGGCAGTTCTCTTCCAGTTTTCCTTCTGGTTAACCTCTAGTGCTTTGAAATAGTTGTTTATATATATATATATATATGCTGCTGCTAAGTCGCTTCAGTCGTGTCCGACTCTGTGTGACCCTATAGACAGCAGCCCACCAGGCTCCCCTGTCCCTGGGATTCTCCAGGCAAGAATACTGGAGCAGGTTGCCATTTCCTTCTCCAATTATTTATTTATATACACACACACACACACACACACACACACACACACATACACACACATACATATACACACACATATATACATATATATATGTATATAAAGTATATATATATAGTATCTTGACATCTGAGATAGTTGTTATATGTGTGTGTGTGTGTGTGTGTGTGTGTGTGTGTGCGTGTGCGTGTGTGCGTGTATGTGTATAGTATCTTGACATCTGGAACTTTAAATTATCTGTAGGAGGGTTGGTTTATATCAAACTACTTCACCATTATAGGAAATGGGATTTTCTTTTCTTTAGACTTATATAACATCTATAGTAATACCTGTTATTCCTTATGTTGGTAATTAGTGTTTTTTCATTTTCATACTAGTCTTGGAAAGATCTTATCAATTTAAATAATGTTCAGAAAGCCAACAATTGGCATCTTAATTTTTCTTAATGTCTGTTTTCTATTTTCTTGATTTATGTTCTTATATTTATTCTTTCCCTCGACTGACTTTGGGCTTAATTTTTTAATCATTCCCTAGCACCTTAAGGTGGAAACTGAGATCATTGTGTTTAAGCCTTCCTTCATTTTTAGCATAAGCATTTAAATACACTGACATCTATCTAAGCTCTGATTTAGCTGCATTCCACAAATTGTGAAATTCTGTATTTGCATTGTCATTTGGTTTGAAATATCCTGTGTTTTTAAAAATTTCTCTTTTTTTGATATGTGAGTTATTTAAAAGTATACTGTTACTGTTTTCTAATTTAATTTCTTTATGCTGTGTATGATTTTACCCTTTAAAATGTAATGAGACTTTCATGGGCATACCTCATTTTACTACACTTTGCTTTATTGTACTTCACAAATGCGGCATTTTTTTTTTAACAAATTGAAGTTTTGTGGTAAGTCTGCATTGGACAAGTCTATCAGTGCTGCTTTTCCAACATCATTTGCTCATTTAATCTCTCTGTGTCACATTTGATAATTCTCATAATATTTCAACTTGTTTTTTATTGTCATATTTGTTATGGTGACCTGTAAATTTTGATGCTACTACTATGACTTGTTGGAGGCTCAGATGATGTTCAACATTTTTTCGCAACAAAGTATGCTTTAATTAGTGTAGTTAGCATTTTTTTTCTTGTTTTTTTTTTTTTTTAAGATATAATGCTCTTGCACACTTAATTGGCTACAGTACAGTGTTAACATAACTTTCATATGAACTGGGAAACTAAAAAGTTTTTTGGGCTTGCTTTATTGCATTAATATGTTTTATTTTATTTTTTGCACTTTCTTTTTTTTAATGTTTATTTTTATTTTTACTTTACAACACTGTATTGGTTTTGCCAGCATTAATATGCTTTATTGTGGTGGTCTGGAACCAAACTCCCAGTATCTCTGAGGTGTGCCTGTTTTACAGCCCAGTATGTGGTGTATGCTGAAGAACATTCTGTGCATTTGTAAGAATGTATATTTTACAGTTGTTGGAGTAATGTTTTGTAAATTTAATTGTCAGTTGAATCAAGGTGCTTGATGGTATCATTTGAAGCAGTGTTTCTTGGTATATATACCTTTATATTGTTATATGTGCATGCTGTTTTTCTCCTCTTATTATGAAATTTTCTGTATCGGTAATACTTATCTTGAAAGCTGTTTTATTTGATATTGCTATGGTCACAACTCTTTTAAACTTATTGTTTGCATAACATATCTTATGTTCATTCTATCTGTTACTTTTATTTCCGGTACATCTCTTGTATGCACATATAGTTGGGTATTCTTTTGTTCAGTCTGACAATCTCTGTATTTTAATCATGTGTGCTTAGTGTATTATATTGACTTATTTAATGGTAAGGTTGAATTTAGGTCTTCCACTGTACTATTTGTTTATTCTTTGTTATAGTTGTGTTTAGTCTCTGAAGCAGCTTTCTTGTCTTATTTTGAGTTAGTTGAATATTCAGCATGTTATATTGATTCCTCTGTTGGCATTTTAGCTTTATCATTTTACATTATTGTTTAAGTTACTCTAAGAATTACAATATGAACTTTAAATTATCAAAATCTACATAGAGTTAGTATTGTTCTATATCTTGTTAAAGAACCTCACAAAAATAGAATAACGTTTATACTCTACCTTGTGAACCTTAATTTGTTTTAGTCTTTGAGATCACAAAAAGTTTTAGCCTTTGTTCAGATACTAAAACAAGTTATTTGGAAGCAGGTGTTGTTTTTCAGTTCTTGCTTTGAAGTTTCATTTGAGTATGAGTATATCAGTCTTTATTATAGGGTTGTTAGACCCATTATTAAGTTGTGACCTCTCTGAGGACCCTATCAAATACCTTTTGTATTATATAGTTTCTGTACTCTGCCTGATGGGAATGCTGCCTGTTTTCATCCCTGTATGGTTTATATGTGGTTCTCTGTTAAGACTCAGTCGTGTCCGACTCTTTGCGACGCCAAAGACTGTAGCCTACCAGGCTCCTCTGTCCATGGGATTTTCCAGATAAGAATACTGGAGTGGGTTGCCATTTTCTTCTCCACTGTTAAGACTTTGTAGATTGCTTTTTCATTGGTTCAGATGTAGTAAGCTGGCCTGTGAATGCCCTTCTGAAATGATTACATCTAAAATTTTTATATTTGGACCTGTTGAGGTCATATTTCTTCCTTTTATGCATGCCTTTGTAAAAGGGAAAAGTTTCTTTTTAGCTCAGTAGAAGTCTAAACAAGTTAGACTGTTACATGTTTAGTGGTGACCACAGTGTTGAGTTAATGAGCATATGACTATACTCAGGGTTCATCCTTTAAGTCAGTCAGGTTGGAAATGTATTTCTCACAATAGATTATTTCTGAGACAATTTACACATTGCCCTGAAAGAAGTCTTATTTCCTTTTGGTTTGGTTATTATAATTCTACTCTTAATGTTTGCATATATTATAATATATAATATATGTTAATGTATTTACAGATTGTTTGTTGGACATTTTTCTTACTCCATTGTTTATTCTTGTATATGTAAATTCTTTTGAAAGAACATCCTATTGTCATGCCTACCCCCACATAACCTCATGAGGTAAAACTCATCTGATATTCTTATACTCTTCTTTGACCTCTTTCTTTTTGTTCCCTGTTACAGATTTTTTACTGTTTAAGTGCTATTTAGTGAAAATACTTTTGTTATCTTGGTTTAAAATGTATGTGTAGTATTTAGATATAGAACTTTGTACAGTGAAAGAGACTATATTAAGTCCTGGAATACCATTCTTAACTGTTTCTTTTTTTTTTTAGTAGAGTTAGTGCTGCCTCTATGTCAAAGAGTAGTGTAGAAATTTACAGCTCAGATTTTTTTCCCCCTCTTACCTTACTTTTCATTTCTAAACACTCAAGAGCCAGAGAAGAAATTCATATGGAAATTAGAAAGTATTTTGAACTTAATAAAAATAAAAACAGTGTATTAAAATCACTTGGATGCAGTTAAAGCAGTACTTAGAGGGGGATTTTTAGCACTGAACACCTAGTTTAGCAAAGAAGAAATGTTTCAAGTCAGTAACCTCAGCTTTCACCTTAAAGTAGAAAAAGAAAAACAAATGAGATGAGAACTTTTCTGGAGAAATAATATAGTAGAGATCAAGAAGGAAATCAATGAAACAGAAAAGCAATAGATAAAAATTAGTGAAGCCAACGTGGTTGTTGAGAAGGTAATGAAATTGGTAAAACTTGACTCATACCGTTGATCAGGCAAAAAAGAGAAGACATTACAAAATCTGTAATGAGACAGGTCTCATTTCTACAGATTCTACAGATACTGAAAGAATAGTAAGAGATCACTGTGAACAACTTTATGGGTATAAATTTGACATCTTACAAGAAAAATCTCAAGCAAACAATATAAACTTATGCCTAAAGCAACTAGAGAAAGAAGAACAGACAAAACCCAAATTTGCTAGAAGGAGAGGACTCATAACGATATAAATGAAATAGAAATGAAGAAAATAGTAGCACACATCAAAAGCTGATTCTTTGAAAAAATAAAATTGATAAACCTTTAGCTAGACTCATCAAGAAAAAAGGGAAAGGTACCAAATCAATAAAGTTAAATATGAAAAATAAGTTGCAACCAACACCACAGAAGTGCAAAGGACCTCAAGAGACCACTGCAAGTGACTATGTTATTTAGTCCTAAGTTGTATCTGACCCTTTGTGATCTCATGGACTGCAAAGGCCAGACTACCCTATCCTTCAATATCTAATGAAGTTTGCTCAGATTCATGTCCATAGAGTCAGTGATACCATCTCATCCTCTTCTGCCCCCTTCAACTTTTGCCTTCAATCTTCCCAGCATCGGGGTCTTTTCCAGTGAGTGAGCTTGCCACATCAGGTGGCCAAAGTATTGGAGCTTCAGCTTCAGTATCAGTCTTTCCAATGAATATTCAGGGTTGATTTCCTATATAGGATTGACTGGTTTGGTATTCTTGCTGTCCAAGGGACTCTCAAGAGCCTTCCCCAGCACCACAATTTGAAAGCATCAGTTCTTCAGCACTCAGCCTTCTTTATGGTCCAACTCTCACATCCAGACATGACTACTGGAAAAACCATAGCTTTGATTATGGAAAAACCGGACGTTTGTTGGCAAAATGATGTCTCTGTTTTTTAACACACTGGTTAGGTTTGTCATACCTTTCCTTCCAAGGAGCTAATGTCTTTTAATTTTATGGCTGCAGTCACTGTCCACAGTGATTTTGGAGGCCAAGAAAATAAAGTTTGTCACTGCTTCCACTTTTCCCCCATTCTGTCTACCATGGTGTGGTAGGACTGGATGCTATGATCTTAGTTTTTTGAGTGTTAAGTTTTAAGCCAGCTTGTTCATTCTCCTCTTTGACCTTCATTGAGGGGTTCTTTAGTTCTTCTTTACTTTCTGACATTAGAGTGGTATCATCTACATATCTGGGGCTTCCCAGGTGGTGCTAGTGGTAAAGAACCCGCCTGCCAGTGTAAATAGATATGAGATGCAGGTTCGATCCTTGGGTTGGGAAGATTACCTGAAGGAGGGCACAGCAAGCCACTCTAGTATTCTTGCCTGGAGAATCCCATGGACAGAGAAGCCTGGTGGGCTATTGTCCATAGGGTCACAAAGAGTCAGAGAAGACTGGAGAGACTTAGCATGCATGCATGCATCTTCATACCTGAGGTTGTTGATATTCCTTCTGGCGATCTTGATTCCAGCTTGTGATTTACCAGCATGGCATTTCGCATGATGCACTCTGCATATAAGTTAAATAAGCAGGGTGACAATATAAGCCTTGTTGTATTCCTTTCCCTATTTTGAACCAGTGTGTTGTTCCATGTCCGGTTCTAGCTGTTACATCTAAAATGGATAGCCTAGAAAGTGAAGTGAAAGCACAAGTCGCTCAGTTGTGTCCTACTCTTTGTGACCGCATGGACTATGCAGGCCATGGAATTCTCCAGGCCAGAATACTTGAGTAGGTAGCCTTTCCCTTTTCCAGGGGATATTCCCAACCTAGGGAACGACCTCAGGTCTCCTGCGAAATGTATAAAATCTTATAATGTACAGTCTCCCAACACTGAACCAGGAAGAAACAGAAAATATGAGCAAACCAGTTGCAGGTACTGAAATTGAATCACAATTTAAACACTCCCAACAAACAAAAGTCCAGGACCAGCTGACTTCACGGGTAGGAATTCCACCAAGGTCTATATCTATAATATTTTTAGAAATGAACTTGTAGTTCTTAAAGTCTTACTAGTTCAATCAGACAAGAAAAGAAAAGAAAATGCATGCATATCAGGAAAGAAGAAATAAAAAGCTGTCTTTGTTCAAAGATGACATGAATGTCCATGTAGAAAATTCTGAAGAATCTACCCCGAGATTCCTATAATCTAATTATAACAAGGTTATACGATACAAGGTTGCTATGTGAAAGTCCACTGATTTCTATATAACAGCAATGAGCATTTGAATTAAAAAATTGAATTAGCAATAAAATCATTTGAAAAAGCAAGAGAATTCCAGAAAAAAATCTGTTTCATATATGCTACAGCCTTTGATCATGTGGATCACAAAAAACAGTGGAAAATTCTTAAAGAGATGAGAATACCAGACCACCTTACCTGCCTCCTGAGAAATATGTATGCAGATCAAGATGCAACAGTTAGAATCAGACATGGAATTTGGGGAAGGAGTATATTAAGACTGTATATTGTCACTGTGTTTATTTAACTTCTATGTCGAATCAGATCAGTTCAGTCACTCATTCTGACTCTTTGTGACCCCATGGACTGCAGCATGCCAGGCTTCCTTGTCCATCACCAGTTCCTGGAGCTCAAACTCATGTCCATCAAATTGATTGCCATCCAGCTATCTCATTTTCTGTTGTCTCCTTCTCCTCCTGCCTTCAATCTTTACTGGCATCAGGGTCTTTTCCAAGGAGTGAGTTCTTCACATCAGGTGGCCATAGTATTGAAGTTTCAGCTTCAGCATCTGTCCTTCCAGTGAATATTCAGGACTGATTTCCTTTAGGATTGACTGGTTTGATCTCCTTGCAGACCAAGGGATTCTCAAGAGTCTTCTCCAGTACCACAGTTCAAAGGCATCAATTCTTCTGTGCTCAGCTTTCTTTATAGTCCAACTCTCACATCCATACATGACCACTGGAAAAACCATAGCTTTGACTAGACGGACCTTTGTTGATGCAGAGTACATCATGGAAAATGCCAGATTGGATGAAGAGTAAGCCAGAATCAAGATTGCTGGGAGAAATACCAGTAACCTCAGATATGCAAATGACACCACACTTTATGGCAAAAAGCGAAGAAGAACTAAAGAGCCTCTTGATGAAGGTTAAAGAGGATACTAGAAAAGCTGGCTTAAAACTGAACATTCAAAAACATGAAGATCCTGGCATTGAGTCCCAGCACTTCATGGCAAATAGGTTGGGAAACAGTGAAAACAGTGAGAGACTTTATTTTCTTGGGCTCCAAAATCGCTTCCAGATGATGACTGCAGCTATGAAATTAAAGGACGCTTGATCCTTGGAAGATAAGCTGTAACAAACCTAGACAGCATATTAAAAAGCAGAGACATTATTTTGCCAACAAAGTTCTGACTAGTCAAAACTATGGTTTTTCCAGTAGTCATGTATGGATGTGAGAGTTGGACTGTGAAGAAGGCTGAGCACTGAAGAATTGATGCTTTTGAACTGTGGTGTTGGAGAAGACTCTTGAGAGTCCCTTGGACTGCAGGAAAGATCCAGCCAGTCAATCCTAAAGGAAATCAGTCCTGAATATTCATTGGAAGGACTGATGATGAAGCTGAAACTCTCATACTTGGGCCACCTGATGCGAAGAACTCACTCATTAGAAACGACCCTGATTCTGGGAAAGATTGAAAGCAGGAGAAGAAGGGAATGATAGAGGACAAGATGGTTGGACTGATTTTCTTTAGGATGTCATTTCCGATTCAATGGACATGAGTTCGAGCATGCTCCGGGAGATGCTGAAGGACAGGGAAGCCTGGCATGCTGCAGTTCATGGAGTCGCAAAGTTAGAAATGACTAAGTGACTGAACAATAAAAGTAACAATAATCAATATGTTCACAGCTAGAGAAACAGAAAAATCGAAAGAAATTCATTCCTAGGCATACGTCTAACAAAATACATACAAGATCTAAATGAAGAAAACAGTGAAATTCTAATGAGCACAAGCAAAGGAGAACTAAAAAAAAATAGAGGTTCTGTGTTCAGCTGCTGCTGCTGCTGGTGCTGCTGCTGCTGGTGCTGCTGTGTTGCTTCAGTCGTGTCCGACTCTGTACGACCCCATAGATGGCAGCCCACCAGGCTCCTCCATCCATGGGATTCTCCAGGCAAGAATACTGGAGTGGGTTGCCATTTCCTTCTCCAATGCATGAAAGTGAAAAGTGAAAGTGAAGTCGCTCAGTTGTTTCCAACTCTTCGTGACCTCATGGACTGCAGCCTACCAGACTGCTCCATCCATGGAATTTTCCAGGTAAGAGCACTGGAGTGGAGTGCCATTGCCTTCTCCATGTGTTCAGCTATGAAGACAGTATTTTGGAGATATTGGTTCTTCCCAATTTGGTCTATAGAGTCAATGCAATCTCAGTTAAAACCCAAGCATGTTATTTTATGTGTGTTTACAAACTGATTCTAAGGTTTATGCAAGATAAAAGACCCAGAAGAGGAAACATGTTATTGAAGAAGAATAAATTGTCAGACTGATGCTATCCAAATTCAAGACTTACTAACTATAAAATTATTGTAATGAAGAGAGTGTAGAATTGACAGTACATGAATAGATGAGCGAAACTAATTAGATGCCTAGAAATAGGTCCTCACAAATATGGTGAGCTGATGCTTGAAAAAGGAACAAAGAGAGTTCAGTGGTAAAGAGGTCACTTCAATTCAGTTCAGTCACTCAGTCGTGTATGACTCTTTGCGACCCCATGAATTGCAGCACACCACGCCTCCCTTTCCATCACTAATTCTGAGAGTTCACTCAAACTCATGTCCATCTAGTCGGTGATGCTATCCAGCCAACTCATGCTCTGTTGTACCCTTCTGCTCCTGCCCCCAATCCCTCCCAGCATCAGGGTCTTTTCCAATGAGTCAACTCTTCACGTGAGGTGGCCAAAGTACTGGAGTTTCAGCTTTAGCATCATTCCTTCCAAAGAAATCCCAGGCTTGATCTCCTTCAGAATAGACTAGTTGGATCTCCTTGCAGTCCAAGGGACTCTCAAGAGTCTTCTCCAACACCACAGTTCAAAAGCATCAATTCTTCGTCTCTCAGCTTTCTTCACAGTCCAAATCTCACATCCATACATGACCACTGGAAAAACCATAGCCTTGACTAGACAGACCTTTGTTGGCAAAGTAATGTCTCTGCTTTTGAATATACTATCTAGGTTGGTCATAACTTTCCTTCCAAGGAGAAAGCGTCTTTTAATTTCATGGCTGCAGTCACCATCTGCAGTGATTTTGGAGCCCCCCAAAATAAATTCTGACACCGTTTCCACTGTTTTCCCATCTATTTCCCATGAAGCGATGGGACTGGATGCCATGATCTTAGTTTTCTGAATATTGAGCTTTCAGCCAACTTTTTCACTCTCCACTTTTACTTTCATCAAAAGGTTCATGGCTGCAGTCACCATCTGCAGTGATTTTGGAGACCCCCCAAATAAAGCCTGACACTGTTTCCACTGTTTTCCCATCTATTTCCCATGAAGTGATAGGACCAGATGCCATGATCTTAGTTTTCTGAATGTTGAGATTTAAGCCAACTTTTTCACTCTCATCTTTCACTTTCATCAAGAGGCTTTTTAGCTCCTCTTCACTTTCTGCCATAAGGGTGGTATCATTTGCATAGCTGAGGTTATTGATATTTCTCCCAACAATCTTGATGTAAATATTTCTTCAAATTCTTGGTAGATCAATGAAGATCAAGGTAGATCTAATACAGAAAATCTTTTCCTGGCATTAAAGTTATGCTTCTTAGTAAAGGGCAAAAATAGTGTGAGTTCTGCCAAAAAAAAAAAAGGTAATTCATTTTTCTAAATGGAAAGTGGTAAATATAGACTCTGTAATGTGTTAAGAACATGGGTAATGAGATCAGAAAAAAAACTAAATTACAGATCCAAGTTTAACAATTCCAAGCTGTGAGACCTTGAAGCCGTTTCTTCATTCATAATATGGAGATAATAGAAGTGCATTCTGAATTGGCCTCTGGACAGAAAGCAGAAAATCAAAGACACCATTACTCCCAACCCATTAGTAAGAACCAGCTGGATACACTAAAACTCTATAGTTTCTCGAAACCATTCAAGAGTTGAGGATACAGGAAATCTAAATGAACTAACTTCCAGTAAGTGATGAACCTTTCTGAGGAGAAGAGAGACCTGTGTGTTTTGCATCCCTCATAGAGTGGTGAAAAGAAACCACGGCCACACTTCTAGGAACGTGTCATGGCTACACATGGGATTTCCGGTCAGGTTACAATTCCAAGGCTCCTTGATCACACATAAAGTCTTCGCCCATCTGCCAAACCCATCCTGCAGGCTTACACCAGGGAGACTGTCCCAAAGGCTGAGACAGGGCACGAGAGCCTGAACCTTTCTGAGGAGAAGAGAGACCTGTGTGTTTTGCATCCCTCATAGAGTGGTGAAAAGAAACCACGGCCACACTTCTAGGAACGTGTCATGGCTACACATGGGATTTCCGGTCAGGTTACAATTCCAAGGCTCCTTGATCACACATAAAGTCTTCGCCCATCTGCCAAACCCATCCTGCAGGCTTACACCAGGGAGACTGTCCCAAAGGCTGAGACAGGGCACGAGAGCCGAGAGAACCCTGCTCAGAGTCGGGACTCCTCTGTCCAGTGCGGGACAAAGAACTGAGAATGATAATGCAAGAAACAAAGTTATCACTAAATGGACCTCAGGAACATAAAAGTAAAGCAGTTAATGCCTTCCCTGGTAGTCAATGGTTAAGAATTCCCCCACCAATGCAGGAATCGTGGGTTTGATCCCTAATCCGGGAAGATCCCACATGCCAGGGGCAACGAAGCCTGCGCACCACAACTATCAAGCCTGTGCTCTAGAGTCCGGGGGCAGAAACTACTCAGCCCACATGTCGCAAGCAGTGAAGCCCACACGCCCCAGAGTCCATGCTCCGCAACAAGAGAAGCCACCACAATGAGACGCCTGTGCGTCGCAACTAGAGAGTAGCCCTCGCTCACTGCAACTAGAGAAAAGCCTGCACGGCAGTGAAGACCCAGCGTAGCCAAAAATACATACATAAATAAAATTATTAGCGAAGAAAAAAATGTAAGAAAATTAGCAGATTAAATCCAGCAATTTGTAAAAAGGAGACTCCAAATGGAATGTAAAACTTGTTTTAACATATGAAAACCGTCCGTGTCCATGACATGTGTTAATGTATATTATGTTACCATATGGGCTCCCCAGGTGGCACGGTGCTAAAAAATCTGCCTCTCAATGCCAGATGCAGATTTGATCTCTGGATCAGGAAGATCCCCTGGAGAAGGAAATGGCAACCCACTCCAGTATGCTTGCTAGGAAAATCCCATGGACAGAGCCTGGTGGGCTACAGTCCATGGGGTCAAAACAAGTTGGATATGACTGATTGCACACACACATGTCAACATCAAATAATAATGTGCTATAATGTTAACAGAATAAAGGAGATAAACCATAGACATATCTCAAGGCATTAATTAAAAATTAATAATAGGATTCATTCAAGATTTTTTGTAAATATCTCAGAAAAATAAGAATAAAAGGGAACTTCAGTCTGTTAAAGGCTATCCATTAAAACTTATAGGTAATGTTATATTTAGCAGTCAATGTAGATTCACTCAACAGCCAATATACAAGACATATTATCAATATACAACATAATTGCATTTCAATATGCTAGCAATAAAATAATTGGAAAGTACAATCTAGTAATACAGATAATTTACAATAACATTTTTAAATGTCTACACTGAAAAGTAGGAAAAAATGCTGAGAAAAATGGGCATAAATAGATATTTATTCAGTGCTCATGCACTGAAGAGCACAATGCTGTTAAGCTGTCCACTCTTTTCCCATGTTCTCTATAGACTTAACACAATCAAATGATCAGCACTGTTTTTTTTTAGAAATTGACAAGTTGATTTGAAAATTTATATGGAAATTCAAGGTATCTAGATCTTGTTTTACAAAGCAAGAGCCAAGTTGAAGAATTTACACCATCATCTGATGTCAAGAGGTGCTATAATACTACAGTATTCAAGATAGTCTGGGATTGTCATAGGAAGGACAAATAAAAATCAATGGAACAAAACAGAAAGCTCATAAAGAGATCTTCACATATAATCTCAGCTGGTATTTGAGAAAGGAAGCAAAACAATTTAACAGGGAAAGTAGTACCTTCTTAATAACACTGAAATAAACAAATATACTAATGTAAAAAAAAAGAAAACAGCCCTTCCTTATTCAACACACAAAAGGCAATTTATATTAGACCATTAACCTAAACATAAATAGGTAAGAACCATAAACCTTATAAAAAACATTTTGGAGAATATTTTCACAACCTTGCAATTGACAAAGCATACTTTAAACAAGACTATAGAAACTCTAACCATAAAAGAAAAAAATTATACACTGGACCTTACCAAGCTAAAATTATGTTCATGGAAAGATACCATTTTAAAAAATAGGGAGGCATAATTTAGGAAAAAAATATTTACAACACATAGCTGATGAAGAATGCGAATGTAAATATATAAAGAATTTTTCTAACCAACAGTTTTTTAAAAGTGAAAAACTTGGCAAAATGCTTAAACACTGTTTGCAAAAGAAAATAAATGGCCACTGTATCCTGAAAAGATGCTCAACATCATTAATCATCAGCAAAAGGAAAAGTAAAACCTCAAGAAGACACCATTTCACAAACTATAGGATAGTTAAAATCAAATCACATTATCAAATTTGGAGCCACCAGAACTCTCACATACTGTTAGTGGTAGAAATGAAAAATGGGAAAATGTCATCTTTTTATAAAGTTAAACATACACTTCCCCTATGATCCAGAAATTCCAATCCTAGCTACTTACTGAAAAGACATGAAAACATATATCCACAGAAAAATCTGTACAGGAATTTTCAAGGAAGCTTTATTCACATTAGCCAGAAATGCAAACAGCCCAGATGTTTATCAACAGGAGACTGAATTGTATTGCTGTATGGTATAGTAATACAATGGAAGACTCCTTATCAATTAAAAGGATCAAGTCACAGATACACAGTACAACATTGTTGTTGTAGTTGTTTAGTTGCTAAGTCATGTCCAACTATTAGCAACTTCATGGACTGTAGCTTATCAGGCTCCTCTGTCCATGGGATTTCCCAGGAAAGAATACTGGAGTGGGTCACCAGTTCTTTTCCAGGGGATCTTCCTGACCCAGGGATTAAACCCACATCTCCTGCACTGGCAAGTGGGCTCTTTATCACTGAGCCACCTGGGAAGCCCCAGTACAACACTGAATGATGTCAGAAAATATTACATTGAGAGAAAGAAGCTTAACACAAAAGAGCACAAAATACATGGTTATAATTAAATGAAAGCTAAGAACATCTAAAGTAAAAGAGATGTCATACAGTTCCTCTGGGGTTGTGAGTAGGAGGCAGGCTATAGACTGACTGAAAGGAGCAAGGGAAGACGTTCTGGAATGGTGAACATATTTTACATGTTTTGAGGTGATGATCAGATGGATATATGTAACTGTCAAAGCACAACACACCAAATACTTAAGCTTACATTATAAATACCTGAATTTTAAAAGTAATATATATACAATACATAGTACATCTTTCATTGATCCTTATATGAGGTTCTGAGCACAGTTCTAGATATGTAATATATCAAAGCTTAGCACAGTTTCTGCCAAAACTGATAACCAAAATAATTTATGACAATATGGTAACCCACTCCAGTATTCTTGCCTGGAGAATCCTATGGAAGTAGAAGCCTGGCAGGCTATGTCCTCAGGGTTGCAAAGAGTCGGACACAACTGAGCGACTTCACTCACTCACTCATTATCCTAGAAGTGGTAACTTATTCCAAGAAGTGGGCTCATGTGTAATAAAAACAAGCAAAGAAACACTGAATGGAAGGACAGAGGTCAGAGATCCAATCACCATCCACGTTCCCTTCACAAGTTATTTGGTCTCTTGTAGAATGAGATCATCACCCACACCTCATACAGAAACTCTTACGAAGAAGAAAAGAAAGTTCAAAGTAAGTGAATGTGTTATGAAAAACTTTAAGGTTCTGGAAAAGTGTTTGGAATCATTATGCTGAACTACCACCAAACGCAGCTTCCCAGGTGGCTCAAGGCTAAAGAATCCTCCCGCCAGTGCAGAAGACACAGAAGACTTGAGTTCAGTCCCTAGGTCTGGAAGATCCCCTGGAGGAAACAGCAACTCATTCCAGTATTCTTGTCTAATTCCATAGACAGAGGAGCCGCTGGGCTACAGTCCCTGGGGTCACACAGTCGGACACACCTAAGCACACATACACCACCAAATGTCTCATCAAGGAAGCGACTGTGGTTTTGTTTCTTTCCAGGCTGTGAGGGCCCTAAAGAAGCAGGAGTTAAAGTGTTGCCTTTCAAAGATACAACTGAGCTTGCAATCCAACCTGACATGCTTTATTTGGGAATGGAATCTTTCATCTGCTCCTGGCATTAGAGCAAGGCAAACTGTAGAGAGAAACAAGCTCCCAGCCGGCCTCTCAGATGAACAGGGAAATTCGATCTTGACAAGAAAGAAAAGTTGGAAGAATAAACAGGCCCAACAGGATTCCTGATTGTTCAGGAGACAGCCTCTGTACTGAGCACAGTGGAGGAAATTATATTTTTTGGTGAACTTACCCATTTTTTAAAATCACATTCCTCATCCACAGGGAGTATTAGAACCCTGCCACATTAAGCTTTTATTATCTGGGCCATTTGTGACTTGCAGATATGTAGTGTAAATTAAATCCCCTTGTTTTATTTTCTTCAATAAATCACAGAAAGGAAGCCTTTGTATATTTTCCATTTTAAATTACTTTATCCAAATCTATCTGAAGACTTTATTCAATTATAATTTGATTGAATACCACTCTGAAATACATGTAACTGGGATGACTTTTCAGGAAGAATGATGCTAAGGAAAAGTGTGGGAGAAACCATGGAACTCTTCTCTGCTGTAGCTTTACACACAGAATGACCTGGAAAAACAAACACACAAAAACAAAATGCCACCACCATGAGAACCCAGGTCTGTAAAAAAAGTTCTGTGGGAAAGAAAGTTAAGAGAAATGTCCTCCTCGATCTCTCTGTTCATAAGCAAAGGGGTAGGGCTTCCCCAGTGGCTCGGTGGTAAAGAATCCGCCTGCTCATGCAGGGGTCATGGTTCAATCCTCGATCCGGGAAGATCCCACATGCTACAGCGCAACTCAGCCCATGTGCCACAACTATTGAGCCCATGCTCTAGAGCCCAGGGGCTTCAACTACTGAAGCCATGCACCCTAGAGCCTGTGCTTTGCAACGAAAGAAGCCCCCCCAATGAGAAGGCTGTACATTTCAACTGGGCATCATAGCCCTTGCTCTCCGCAACTTGAGAAATGGCCTGCACGGTGATGAAGACCTAAAACGGTCATAGATAAGTAAATAAAATTACAAGCAAAGGGGTCACACAAATAGAGATGCTGGGACAAGTCCAGTAACAAAAGGCTTCAGCTAATCTGAACATGGAAACTTTTTTTAAAAACTCTTATTAATATCACACTTGGAGAAATGTTGAATTATTTCACACGGACCTGAATCTGTGATACGTTGTGCAACTCTGTGACTAATGATCCTGAAGTTTCTATTTAAAGCGGAAACTTGGAAGATGGGCTCAAAGTCCCATCACAAACTTCAACCATTCATTTTGCAGAAACAACTAATTCATCATTTCATTCTAACTTCCCTGGAGTTTATTTCCCAGGTTAGAAAGAGAAAATGACAAGAGCAAGAATAGTGAGAGAGTTAATTTCTAGGGAGGTTGATGTGAAGTCCGGAGTCCCCCAGGAGGAGAAAGGGGTCTGGGGCTCCTGAGGAGGAGAGAGGGGTCTGAGGTTCTCAAGGAGGAAGAAAGGACAAATGTCTTTTTTTTCCCCTCTACATTCCTTAGTCTTCGTCACATAAAAGGTTTTTTTCTTTATAAAACAACTCAGTTTAAACTCTGAAATAAAGATTATATTTACAACTATATATATATAGAACATTATAACAACAATGTAACCTGCTTGAGGACAGTTTCTTCTTCTGACTAATCCTGATATCTTAAAATGTATTTTATGGGAGTGAGTCTGGTAAGATCCTTCTTTTCTTAGTTCTAATCTTGTCATCTTAAAATGTAAATTAAGGGAGTGGGTCTAATAAGATATTTACAACCTCCAGACATTCTTTTTACTTATTGTAATAATAAATTTAAAAAGTAAATACTTTCCTTGCTAAGACTAGCTGCCAGGGGCACTCTCCATCCCCCTTCTGACGCCTAAGTCAGAAGCTTGCTCTGTCCCTTTTTCAGTTCACTCACTCAGTCGTGTCCAACTCTTTGCAACCCCGTGAACTGCAGCACGCCAGGCCTCCCTGTCTATCATCATCTCCTAGAGTTCAGGCAAACTCACGTCCATCGAGTCAGTGATGCCATCCAGCCATCTCATCCTCTGTGGTCCCCTTCTCCATCTGCCCCCAATCCCTCCCAGCATCAGAGTCTTTTCCAATGAGTCAACTCTTCACATGAGGTGGCCAAAGTACTAGAGTTACACTTTTAGCATCATTCCTTCCAAAGAACACTCAGGGCTGATCTCCTTTAGAATGGACTGGCTGGATTTCCTTGCAGTCCAAGGTCAAGAGTCTTCTCCAACACCACAGTTCAAAAGCATCAATTCTTCGGCATTCAGCTTTCTTCACAGTCCAACTCTCATATCCATACATGACCACTGGAAAAACCGTAGCCTTGACTAGACGGACCTTTGTTGGCAAAGTAATGTCTCTGCTTTTGAATATGCTATCTAGGTTGGTCGTAACTTTTCTTTCAAGGAGTAAGTGTCTTTTAATTTCATGTCTGCAGTCACCATCTGCAGTGATTTTAAAGCACAAAAAAATAAAGTCTGACACTATTTCCACTGTTTCCTCATCTGTTTTCCATGAAATAATGGGACCGGATGCCATGATCTTAGCATTCTGAATGTTGAGCTTTAAGCCAAATTTTTCACTCTCCACTTTCACTTTCATTAAGAGTCTTTTTATTTCCTCTTCACTTTCTACCATAAGGGTGGTGTCATCTGCATATCTGAGGTTATTGATATTTCTCCCAGCAATCTTGATTCCAGCTTGTGTTTCTTCCAGTCCAGCGTTTCTCATGATGTACTCTGCATATAAGTTAAAGAAGCAGGGTGACAATAGACAGCCTTGACACACTCCTTTTCCTATTTGGAACCAGTCTGTTGTTCCATGTCCTGTTCTAACTGTTGCTTCCTGACCTGCATATAGGTTTCTCAAGAGGTAGGTCAGGTGGTCTGGTATTCCCATCTCATTCAGAATTTTCCACAGCTTATTGTGATCCACACAGTCAAAGGCTTTGGCATAGTCAATAAAGCAGAAACAGATTTTTTTTCTGGAACTCTCTTGCTTTTTCCCTGATCCAGTGGATGTTGGCAATTTGATCTCTGGTTCCTCTGCCTTTTCTAAAATCATCTTGAACATCTGGAAGTTCATGGTTCACGTATTGCTGAAGCCTGGCTTGAAGAATTTTGAGCATTACTTTACTAGCATGTGAGATGAATGCAATTGTATGGTAGTTTGAGCATTCTTTGGCATTGCCTTTCTTTGTGATTGGAATGAAAACTGCCCTTTTCCAGTCCTGTGGCCACTGCTGAGTTTTCCAAATGTGCTGGCATATTGAGTGCAGCCCTTCCACAGCATCATCTTTCAGTATAAGTCTGCTACAAAAAAGCTCTTGAGTGATCAAGCCTGGCCCCTGGTCCTGAAGCTAAATCTTCCCCTTCGGAGATCAGGAATCCAACACCATTCCCGTAAGGTATCAGTAGGTACAGAGGGGAAAACAGCTTGGCTCTAATTTGGGATTTAGACTATCAACAATGAAGTGAAGGTTATATTTGCAGATAGAGAGTGCTTCCTGCATATGGACACTCAGCCTTTGAGAAAGGAAATACAGGTTTTCTCTGAGCTCCATGTGACCGTGAGCAAGGAATTTTACCTTATTTATCCTAGATTGTTGGGCTTCTTTGGTGGCTCAGATAGTAAAGAATCTGCCTGCAATGCAGGAGACCTGGGTTTGATTCCTGGGTCAGGAAGATCCCATGGAGAAGGGAATAGCTACCCACTCCAGAATTCTTGCCTGGAGAATTCCATGGACAGTCCATAGGGTCACAAAGAGTCGAACATGACTGAGCAACTAACACTTTCACCCTCACTCATGTCAACTACAAATTGGCATTTACCAAGAGCACTGCCAACAACTGAACAACAAAGGCCTTTGTCATCTGCCTCTTTGGAGACTGAACCCTAGGCTGCTACAGCAGTTGACCTTCAACAATCCCTGAGGGAGTTCAGGGTGGAGTGAGGCACTCTGCGCTTCAGGGAATCTGGTGGGACAGGTCTTTAGATCAGTTCAGTTCAGTTGCTTAGTCATGTCTGACTCTTTGCGACCTCATGAATCGCAGCACGCCAGGCCTCCCTGTTCATCATCATCTCTCGGAGTTCACTCAGACTCACATCCATCGAGTCCACGATGCCATCCAGCCATCTCATCCTCGGTCATCCCCTTCTCCTCCTGCCCCCAATCCCTCCCAGTATCACAGTCTTTTCCAATGAGTCAACTCTTCGCATGAGGTGGCCAAAGTACTGGAGTTTCAGCTTTAGCATCTTTCCTTTCAAAGAACACCCAGGGTTGATCTCCTTCAGAATGGACTGGTTGGATCTCCTTGCAGTCCAAGGGACACTCAAGAGTCTTCTCCATGGTTCACGTATTGCTGAAGCCTGGCTTGAAGAATTTTGAGCATTACTTTACTAGCATGTGAGATGAATGCAATTGTATGGTAGTTTGAGCATTCTTTGGCATTGCCTTTCTTTGTGATTGGAATGAAAACTGCCCTTTTCCAGTCCTGTGGCCACTGCTGAGTTTTCCAAATGTGCTGGCATATTGAGTGCAGCCCTTCCACAGCATCATCTTTCAGTATAAGTCTGCTACAAAAAAGCTCTTGAGTGATCAAGCCTGGCCCCTGGTCCTGAAGCTAAATCTTCCCCTTCGGAGATCAGGAATCCAACACCATTCCCGTAAGGTATCAGTAGGTACAGAGGGGAAAACAGCTTGGCTCTAATTTGGGATTTAGACTATCAACAATGAAGTGAAGGTTATATTTGCAGATAGAGAGTGCTTCCTGCATATGGACACTCAGCCTTTGAGAAAGGAAATACAGGTTTTCTCTGAGCTCCATGTGACCGTGAGCAAGGAATTTTACCTTATTTATCCTAGATTGTTGGGCTTCTTTGGTGGCTCAGATAGTAAAGAATCTGCCTGCAATGCAGGAGACCTGGGTTTGATTCCTGGGTCAGGAAGATCCCATGGAGAAGGGAATAGCTACCCACTCCAGAATTCTTGCCTGGAGAATTCCATGGACAGTCCATAGGGTCACAAAGAGTCGAACATGACTGAGCAACTAACACTTTCACCCTCACTCATGTCAACTACAAATTGGCATTTACCAAGAGCACTGCCAACAACTGAACAACAAAGGCCTTTGTCATCTGCCTCTTTGGAGACTGAACCCTAGGCTGCTACAGCAGTTGACCTTCAACAATCCCTGAGGGAGTTCAGGGTGGAGTGAGGCACTCTGCGCTTCAGGGAATCTGGTGGGACAGGTCTTTAGATCAGTTCAGTTCAGTTGCTTAGTCATGTCTGACTCTTTGCGACCTCATGAATCGCAGCACGCCAGGCCTCCCTGTTCATCATCATCTCTCGGAGTTCACTCAGACTCACATCCATCGAGTCCACGATGCCATCCAGCCATCTCATCCTCGGTCATCCCCTTCTCCTCCTGCCCCCAATCCCTCCCAGTATCACAGTCTTTTCCAATGAGTCAACTCTTCGCATGAGGTGGCCAAAGTACTGGAGTTTCAGCTTTAGCATCTTTCCTTTCAAAGAACACCCAGGGTTGATCTCCTTCAGAATGGACTGGTTGGATCTCCTTGCAGTCCAAGGGACACTCAAGAGTCTTCTCCAACACCACAGTTCAAAAGCATCAATTCTTCAGTGCTCAGCCTTCTTCACAGTCCAACTCTCTTTAGATAGCTGGATGTTTTTAGGAACAGATTTTATGATCTCAATCCTTGCATCTCCTCATATCTAGAGAAGCACTAAATCCCTCCATGGTGCCATCAGATCCTCATGACAAATGAAAACCTTTTGTAAAGTGAATGCTTCATGGCATTGAACTCCCCTTTTACCAAAACCTTATATAGTGACTCCCCACCCAACCCCCCACCCCTCGCCTCTTTGGAGCAGTCTCTCAGAGCTATCTGAGATGCTGCCTCCCAGGCTGCAGTCCTCATTTTGCCACAAATAAAACTCAAAACTCTCAAGTTGTACATCTTTTTTTTTTAGTCAACACTCACATGCAAAAGACAATTGATAATATCTGCCCTAGCAAACTAGGTCTGCAGTGGGGATAATATTCAAGAGAAAGCATTATTTAAATGGGTTTTGAAAAATGCAAAATGCTGTCAAATGTGAGGTATAATTAAAGTATCAATTTCAAAGGCAGAAGAGCTGAGCACCTTGTAGACAGGGTCAGAGTCCAGGAATGACTGGCAATTTTCCCAGTAAGTACATAATTGCTGCTCAATGTCTAGCACAGGCTTTCTCTTAACCCCTTGGGACAAGGTTGGAGATATTTGGTTTGGAGGCTGCCAAAGTGTCCAGCAGCTGAGAAGTGCAGTTTTTACTTTCTTCAGGCTTAAATCAATCAGAAGTTCCCTGATCTTCCAGGATTGCCAAGAACACTAAAGGTTTTCATTGAACCATACCATTCATGTGTGTGTTAACGGGATAGACACTGATAATTTCAATAAAAGCATGTTACACTTTTGCAAATAGAAAGTCAGGTATCTACTCTCTAGATACTGCTCAACGTAGTGAAATCTCTCAACGTAGTAAAGGTAAGCTTTTTGTAATATTTAAATTTCATATTTGTAATATTTTAATTACAAATTGTAAATTTTCATAACATTTAAATTCAAATTGCTAATAAGTGAAGTGAAGTGAAAGTCACTCAGTTGTGTACTACTCTTTGCAATCCCATGGACTACACAGTCCATGGAGTTCTCCAGGTAAGAATACTGGAGTGTGGAGCCTATCCCTTCTCCAGTGGATCTTCCCTCCCCAGGAATCAAACCAGAGTCTCCTGCATTGCAACTGAGCTACCAGGGAAGCCTAAATGGCTAATGAAATTATCCTAGATATACTGACACCAGGCTTCCCGGATGGCGTTAGTGGTAAAGAATCTGACTGCCAGTGAAGGAATGCAGGAGATATGGGTTCGATTCCTAGGTCAGGAAGATCCCCTGGAGATGGAAATGGTACCCACTCATATAACCTTGCCTGGAAAATTTCATGGGCAGAGGAGCCTGGTGGGCCACAGTCCATGGGGCCACCAAGAGGCCAACGCAACTGAGCACAAAAATACTTACGCCTGCAGAAGTCACACTTTTCTTTACCCTTTTGTATTTAAATTCCTGTCTTTGTATGAATTCTCTCTCTTCTGTGCCTGGCTCCAATACTGCCCAGGTCTCTTCACTCCCCACAAGACTACCTCTGGAAAGTTGATGTGCAATCAAAGAATGCATTTACTTCGTGGCAGTAATTTTAAATGTTCTATGTAGACACTCCAGTTTCAGAAACATCCCCGAAAATGCCCACCTCCTTGGAAAACTCTGATGGGCTCTTTCCCCTCTCTGGGTCGCTCTGAACTCTGGCTCTTCTTTCTCCTCCAAGCTTCTCCCAGAAATGAAGCAAACAATCTGTGAATAAAAAATGTTGTCTGCCATATCAGTAAACACAGGATGTTGCAACCATCAAGTTACCCCATTTCAGCTGCCCCAGATGGTGAGTCCTGAGAGAACTCAGGATGGACACAGAAAGCCAGCCATCAATGATCAGCCACCACAGCCACACCCTCAGCAGTATACCCTGGGTCAACGCAAGATGGGAAAACATGGGGTACTGGCCCCAGAGAGCTGAGGTGTGCATTTAAGGAATGATTTGTGTATCTTTTCATACATAGAAAAGTCCTCAATTCATTAACTTGAGATGTCTGGTTTTCTTTAATAATCTTTTTGATATTCTGACCACCCGATTTTTAACAAAACTCCTGGGAGCATCTCTTATGTACTCAGAGCAGCCCCTCATGCTCCATGAGAAGTTGTCTCCTGGCCTTGCAGTCCTCAGAAATTCCACTAAGTAAAACATAATTCTCAGCTTTTAGGTTCTGCTTTTTTTTGTTGTTCAGTCAACAAATTTATATTTTAGCATTAATAAGAATTACATCTACTATAATTTACAACAAGGATTATAGTCTGGAAGAAAGTACAGTTTAAACACTACTTGATTTTTCTCAGAAGAAAGATGAAAACTGAAATGGAGACTTAAGGAAGATGCCATAGCCTCTACCTTCTGAAGCTTATGAATGGGCTACAAGCAAATCAAAGGATAAAATCGGAAGAAATTAGCCTTTGTTAAAGGAAACTCTCCTTTTTGGAGTAAAATTAGATCCCCATATGATTTTTTATGTGGACAAGAAAGGATTGAATTTTTTGTAGAATAAGATAGGAACAAAGTTATGGAATCAATAAACGTGTGTTCATTTTATTATTCATATATGTCTGCATTGTTGTTCAGTTGCTACATCGTGTCCAGCTCTTTGCAACACCATGGACTACAGCACACCTGTCTCCCCTGTCTTTCACTGCCTCCCAGAGCATGCACAAACTCATGTCCACTGAGTTGGTGATGCCATCCAACCACCTCATCCTCTGTGGTCCCCTCTTCCCCGTACACATATTCTATTTTGCTTCACCACAAACTCATTTTTTGAAAAGCCAAGCCATTTTTACCAAACTTAAAAAAATGTTAGTCACTCAGTTGTGTCTGACTTTTTGCGCCCCCATGGACTGTAGCTCACCAGGCTCCTCTGTCCATTGAACTCCTGGCAAGAATACTGGAAGTGGGTTGCCATTTCCTTCTACAGGGGGTCTTCTTGACCCAGGATCAAACCTGGGTCACCTGCATTGCAGGTGGATTCTTTACCATCTGAGCCACTAGGGAAGCCCTAAACTTAAAAAAAGTGAAAGCTAAAAAAAAAGTAGAGAGAATAGACTTATGGACATGGAGGAGGGGAGGAGAGAGTGAGATGTTTGGAAAGAGTAACATGGAAACTTACATTACCATATGTAAAATAGATAGCAAATAGGAATTTACTGTATGGCTCAGGAAACTCAAACAGGAGCCTGTATCAACCTAGAGGGGTGGGATGGGGAAGGAGACAGGAGAGAGCTTCAAAAGGGAGGGGACATATGTGTACCTATAGTTATGACCAACCTAGACAGCATATTAAAAAGCAGAGACATTACTTTGCCAACAAAGATCCATCTAGTCAAGGCTATGGTTTTTCCAAGAGTCATATATGGATGTGAGAGTTGGACTATAAGGAAAGCTGAGCGCCGAAGAATTGATGCTTTTGAACTGTGGTGTTGGAGAAGACCTTGAGAGTCCTTTGAACTGCAAGGAGATCCAACCAGTCCATCCTAAAGGAAATCAGTCCTGAATACTCACTGGAAGGACTGATGCTAAAGCTGAAATTCCAGTACTTTGGCCATGTGATGCAAAGAACTGACTCATTAGAAAAGATGCTGATGTTGGGAAAGATTGAAGGCAGGAGAAGGGGACAACAAAGGATGAGATGGTTAAATGGCATCACCGACTCAATGGACGTGAGTTTGAGTAAACTCCAGGGAATGGTGATGGAAAGGGAGGCCTAGTGTGCTGCAGCCCATGGGGTCACAAATAGTTGGACACGACTAAGCAACTGAACTGAACTGATGGTTGATTCATGCTGAGGTTTGACAGGAAACAACAGAATTCTGTAAAACAACTATCTTTCAGTAAAAAAATAAAGGGGAAAAAAATAAATCCTACATCAAGCTACTTATTATAAATGTCCTTAAGAGTAAGGAAGGAAAAACAGCTATAGACCTGCTCCATGAGCAGGTCTCTTTTATGTTTCTGCAGAAGCAGCAGCTCAGGAAAACCTCACAGCTCAGTGGACTCTGGCCTGCATTAAGGAACTAACTGGGATCCAAGTTCTAGCACAAACTCAGAAACTAAGAAACAGTGACCTTGAAAAAGTCATGCTTCTGAAATTTATTTGTGAAGCAAGGACTACATTTTCAAACCAAGAGAGATTACCAAATTCAAATTCTTATTTTATAGGTGAAGAAACCAGAGATGGTGATAAAGGCACTTATCCAGGGATGCTGGTGCTATGATCACGAAGCCTCCAAGACCAAGGTCCAGAACCCAGGCTTCCAGCAGTCTAGCTACCAAATAGACATAAACAGCCCCTGCCCTGTCGACCTAACAGGTTTTGAGGGTAACATGCAAGAGATAAGAAAGCCTTCCTCAGTGATCAATGCAAAGAAATAAAGGAAAACAACAGAATGGGAAAGACTAGAGATCTCTTCAAGAAAATTAGAGATACCAAGGGAACATTTCATGCGATCTCTGCATGATAAAGGGCTCAATAAAGGACAAAAATGGTATGGACCTAACAGAAGCAGAAGATATTAAGAAGAGATGGCAAGAATACACAGAAGAACTGTACAAAAAGATCTTCATGACCAAGATAATCACGATGGTATGATCACTCACCTAGAGCCAGACATCCTGGAATGTGAAGTCAAGTGGGCCTTAGAAAGCATCACTACAAACAAGGCTAGTGGAGGTGATGGAATTCCAGTTGAGCTATTTCAAATCCTAAAAGATAATGCTGTGAAAGTGCTGCACTCAATATGCTAGCACATTTGGAGAACTCAGCAGTGGCCACAGGACTGGAAAAGGGCAGTTTTCATTCCAATCACAAAGAAAGGCAATGCCAAAGAATGCTCAAACTACCATACAATTGCATTCATCTCACACGCTAGTAAAGTAATGCTCAAAATTCTCCAAGCCAGGCTTCAACAATACATGAACCATGAACTTCCAGATGTTCAACCTAATTTTAGAAAAGGCAGAGGAACCATAGATCAAATTGCCAACATCCACTGGATCATGGAAAAATAAAGACAGTTCCAGGAAAACATCTATTTCTGCTTTATTGACTATGCCAAAGCCTTTGACTGTGTGGATCACAATAAACTGTGGAAAATTCTGAGTGAGATGGGAATACCAGACCACCTGACCTGCCTCTTGAGAAACCTATATGCAGGTCAGGAAGCAACAGTTAGAACTGGACATGGAACAACAGACTGATTCCAAATAGGAAAAGGAGTGTGTCAAGGCTGTCTATTGTCACCCTGCTTATTTAACTTATATGCAGAGTACATCATGAGAAATTCTGGTCTGGAAGAAGTACAAGCTAGAATTAAGATTGCCAGGAGAAATCTCAATAACCTCAGATATGCAGTTGATACCACCCTTATGACAGAAAGTGAAGAGGAACTAAAAAGCCTCTTGATGAAAGTGAAAGAGGAGAGTGAAAAAGTTGGCTTAAAGCTCAACATTCAGAAAACAAAGATCATGGCATCTAGTCCTGTCACTTCATGGGAAATAGATGGAGAAACAGTGGAAACAGTGTCAGACTTTATTTTGGAAGGTTCCAAAATCACATCAGATGGTGACTGCAGCCATGAAATTAAAAGACAGTTACTCCTTGAAAGAAAAGTTATGACCAACCTAGATAGCATATTCAAAAGCAGAGACATTACTTTATAAGCAAAGGTCCATCTAGTCAAGGCTATGGTTTTTCCAGTGGTCATGTATGGATGTGAGAGTTGAACTGTGAAGAAAGCTGAGTGCTGAATAATTGATGCTTTTGAACTGTGGTGTTGGAGAAGACTCTTGAGAGTCCCTTGGACTGCAAGGAAATCCAACCAGTCCATTCTAAAGGAGATCAGCCCTGGGTGTTCTTTGGAAGGAATGATGCTAAAGCTGAAACTCCAGTACTTTGGCCGCCTCATGCAAAGAGTTGACTCACTGGAAAAGACTCTGATGCTGGGAGGGATTGGGGGGCAGGAGGAAAAGGGGACGACCGAGGATGAGATGGCTGGATGGCATCACCGACTCAATGGACGTGAGCTTGAATGAACTCTGGGAGCTGGTGATGGACAGTGAGGCCTGGTGTGCTTCGATTCATGGGGTCGCAAAGAGTCGGACACGACTGAGCGACTGAACTGAACTGAACTGAACTGCAAGTGAAATGAAGAAGTACCTAAAGGATTATCATTCCTTGGCTTGAAGTGATTGGTTGTTACTTCTGTCTAATTTCAGGATGAAGTAGAGATCTGTTTCTTTTTCTAACATTTTCCTCTTCTGATTCAAGAGTAGCACTTCTTTCTTTCAAAGTTGAAGGAATAGACACATTTCTCTGTTCAACAGCGACATCTGGTGGACATCTTAAAAATGGCTGCCTTTGCTTACAGTAGGACCGTAGGCATCTTGAAGCATATTGCAAGTGCAGAGAAAACAACATTAGAAAGACTTTATTTTACCATGGTATGAGAGGCCAAAAAAACAGAAATAAGATTATCAAATTAGTTTTAATAATAATAGGAGAGTTTTCAAGTAGCTAGAAATCAACTAAGGAAATATGTTTTGAATAGAGAACAGACATCTCCCTGGTAACTCACTTCCTTTTAACACAGTATGTTTAACTTATGGGATCAACATATGAAAAGCACATTTTATTCTTTTCTTCCTTGTTACTCTTTTCACCATTGGCAAAGAAGGGGCAAGTTTGGAAAAACAAAGCAAAATATTAGTAATAACCACAATAAAGAAAAATAATAATTAGTTTTGAGGTTCAAAAGTCTAAACACTAGTGACAAGAAAGAGGACTTTCTTGAGGATACAGATGTGAAAGAATGACCCAGATTAAGACAGGGGAAATGTCTTGGGTGGGCAGGAGGCGGACGGTTTCTGAGAACTGCAGGGAGAGTGGAGGAGAGGGGGATGTGGATAAGCCCATCAGCTTCCGCTGCTCCACGCTGTGGCGTTTCCAACAAGACAGACTCCATCAGGGAATGCCCCCCTCACACATCTCAGCAGATGATGCCACAGAATTTTGCTGACAGTCTTTTGTATCAGCAGTTAAGGAAGCACCAGACTGATGCTGCACTCACAGGACCACCTGAGACCACACACCTGAGAGGCCTGGGAGTAGGACCAGGAGAATAATGGCCTTGGCTGTCTCGGTGGATGTCACGTGGACTGATGGCATCAAAGATGAGATGGTCCCCCAAAACACACTTAGCTCCCCACCTCAGTGGTGCTAAAGAAACTGGGATGGTTCATTTTATGTATCAGCTTGACTTGGTCACAATATAGAGATATTTGGTTAATTATTCTAGAGGTTTCTGTAAAGGTATTGTTGAGATGAAATTAACATTTAAATTAGCAGACCTTGAGTAAAGCAGATTACCCTCCATAATATGAGTAGGCTTCGTCCAATCACTTAAAGGTCTTAAAAAAATATAAAAGACTGCAGTTCCCAGAAGAGAGAGAATTCTGACAGCAGATGATCTTCAGACCCAAACTACAACTGTTTCCTGGGTCTCTCTCAGTCAGCCCTGCTTCGCAGATTTTGAACCTGTACCTTAATGATCACATGAACCAACTCTAGAAATAAATTTCTCAAAATTAGAGATAGAGATAGAAGACATGCACACCCACACGTGCACACACACACATACCTTATTGTTTTATTGATATGTTTCTCTGGAGAACTCTTACTAATACATAAACCTCAGAGATTAGACACAACTCAGGATAAAGTATGCATATATATTAAGGGAAAGAGGTTAATTGAGAGTAAGTTACTGAACTCTTGGTAGAGTAGAAGATCTAAATAGGAATTAGATTGTTAACAGAAAAAAAAATGTGTGCGTTTAGGTTTGCATGCTAAAGTGCTACATCAATGATAAACAGAGTCACAGAGGAAATAGGCTTTTCTGCTGGAATGAGTGAATCCAGGGCAGAATAGTCAAGTGCTTGTTATTCTTGTCCTTTGTTAACACTGGCTTGTCAGATTTATCAGCAGCATTGTTTTCAAAAACTGTTCAAATGTCATTTTTTATTAAAGGAAATATACAATGTCAAACTGTTATATGTAAACTTCTAATACTGGAGCAAAAAATTGTCTTAAACTGAATGTCAGTCTGACTGTAATACATCTTAATCACTCAAAATATGTACCTTAGAGTGCACTATTTTCAGATATAAGAGATCTACTATTTTAATGAAAGAATTCAAGCTAGTTATTATTTAGATGAGAAAATTCTCATTTGAGAAGTTGCTTAATTTTTATTACATGGCTGTTGACTCATAAGAATAAGTAATATTTTACAACAATTTTTAATTCATCTGTACTTTACTTTTAGATCTTATATTATAAAATCTTCCTCCTATCTTTAAGTTTGATTTGTTCCTGGGTTTTTCCTAATTAATTTTAACACACTCAGAAAATGGCTTTCCAAAGGAAAATGTTTTAATTTTTTTAATATTCTTCTGCTGATAATTCAAAGACATTAATGCCAAATGTATGCTTAATTCAGATACGAATCTTGTGCTTACCAGAGAAGAGCTTATATTAGCTTTTAAAATAGAAAAATATCTACATCAGCATGATACAGCCCATGTCTGTCTCTTATACACATCTCATGGCTGTTGACTCATAAGAATAAGTAATATTTTACAACAATTTTTAATTCATCTGTACTTTACTTTTAGATCTTATATTATAAAATCTTCCTCCTATCTTTAAGTTTGATTTGTTCCTGGGTTTTTCCTAATTAATTTTAACACACTCAGAAAATGGCTTTCCAAAGGAAAATGTTTTAATTTTTTTAATATTCTTCTGCTGATAATTCAAAGACATTAATGCCAAATGTATGCTTAATTCAGATACAATCTTGTGCTTACCAGAGAAGAGCTTATATTAGCTTTTAAAATAGAAAAATATCTACATCAGCATGATACAGCCCATGAGGGAGGCACTGTCATTTTGATAGAATACACCTGTTTACTGCCATCTATCTGGGAATAAATTGAGGGAATAGATTTGGCCAGTGGAATGTTTGAGCAGCGAGTTACCTTAAAAAAAAGGTCAATAGCAATAGTTGAGCTATTTTGACAAAAGTCACAAACTGGGCTAAGAGAGACTGTGAAGGGTCTCAGAGATCTCTCTGATGGGGTTAACACAACATATCTTAACACTCCTAGAATACTGGATGAGATCCACTAGAACTATTCTACTAAAGAAAATTTAAGGCATTTTACTTTTTATCTACTGAGAAAAATGACAAGATATTATACCAGAAGTTGAATAATAGTAATTTTTAAACTACTTTCATATACTTGATGCTCATCCATCCTGGTATCCAAAAGTCTTTAAAGCATGTTCTTCAAATAAAAAAAAAGAGAGAGTGACGTTAGTTTTCAACAAAAGACATTTACCTCTTTCCATATCTCTAACAACATACATATGCCATTGTTGTTGTGTAGTTGCGCAGTTGTGTCTGATTCTCTTGTGATGCCGTAGATTGTAGCTCACCAGCCTCCTCCATTCATGGGATTCTCCAGGCAAGAATATATTGGAATGGGTTGCCACTTCCTACTTCAGGGATTGAACCTGCATCTCCTGCATTGCAGCAGTTTACCTCGGAGCCACCAGAAAACACCTACATATGCTATATAACCATATATATGCTTACACAGCATGCATGTATATGCTTAATCCTCACAATAAGGACATTAAAAAAAAAAAAACAGCACAGACAGAAGAAAAATCAAGGCCTGATGTGTTTGATCACAGACCTGGCTCCAGTCACCGTCTCACTTGCTATGGACGAAAAGTCAAAAGCCATGCTAAGGAAGGAGGGAAGAGAGACAGCAAGAGCAAAACCTTGTTGCTTTAAGATGGATTAAGGCTGTCTCCTCCTATGAGTGGCCTCACAACATCATCATTAATTAAGAACAGCACTGTGCTTGGCTAAGAAATTGGCCGTATATTTACACTTCCCATTGGCTCGGTAAAGTTGGGACTGCGGACATATTCAAAGTTTCATCTCTGTCAAATCCAGGGTTTTGTTTAATTTAGAAAGATAAATAACCAGATGTTGATGGAAATGAAGCAATGCCCCATTCAAAAATTTAATCTTTCTGGCCTTTGTTAAAGAAACTTCAGGGGAAATTGATGACCATAAAGATTTATATTTATTAATCTGGAGGGATTTCTTTCTAGCTCTGGAATGATTGTCTCCTCCTATGAGTGGCCTACAACATCATCATTAATTAAGAACAGCACTGTGCTTGGCTAAGAAATTGGCCGTATATTTACACTTCCCATTGGCTCGGTAAAGTTGGGACTGCGGACATATTCAAAGTTTCATCTCTGTCAAATCCAGGGTTTTGTTTAATTTAGAAAGATAAATAACCAGATGTTGATGGAAATGAAGCAATGCCCCATTCAAAAATTTAATCTTTCTGGCCTTTGTTAAAGAAACTTCAGGGGAAATTGATGACCATAAAGATTTATATTTATTAATCTGGAGGGATTTCTTTCTAGCTCTGGAATGATAATAGTTATTTGAGTTATGGCTGGACAATAGAGACTGTTGAATCGGGGAGTCCCCTTATGGTTAACACTCATTAATCACTTTTATAATTAAAAATATATTTCTCAGCTAGTCTATTTTCTATGTAAAGAATATTTATCAAAATAAAACTTTTGAGATATCCAATAGGAGGCATTGTTTTTTTAAAAGCAATTGACAAAGGGTAAACTCAATCAACTGTATGTCTATATATAAATATAGAGATGCATTATATAAGCCATATATAGATACATTCCATTATAAAATGAAATGCTTTAATAACACTACACATAATGAAAAAACTCCTTTGTAAACCAGAGTAGTTTTATTTCTGTTTATATAAATTGTGCACACTCACTGAAAAATTTCAGATATAAAATACTATAAACTAAAAACAGCCTCCTTTCTACTTCCCAGAGATAACCAAGGTTAACGTCTTAGTGACTAGTTGTCAGCTACTTCCCCACACATACACTCAAGATTAGACATGGCTCACATTGAACACCCACAAGATGTACATACTAGTATGTAAGTTATTCTGGAAGTAATCAAAGACTACTTTAATGAGAACACATAGAGGTTATTTTTTGGGAGTCTGTTCTAACAAGAGATTCAGCCCTCATCGCTTGTATTCGGCAGGGACTCAGAGGCTGGTGCGAACGTGGAATGCTTGATAGTGGGGAAAAGAAAGTTTCCGGCATGTGAATGGAGGTGACTGGCCTGGAGAAGCTCCAGGCCGGCTACCTAGAAGCAGGGTCTACGACATAACTGTACAGGAGAACAGACTTGGCTTTCTCTGGATAGTCCAGTTAGAAACAGGGATAAAGAAAAGGGGAACCTGGCAGACACATATGGACCTAGCCCTCACCGTTCTGAGCTATTTGCTGCAGAAGGTCTGGCTTGCCTTCCCCAGTTGGTTGGAGCTCCCACTGCTGCAGAGATTGAAGGTCAGAATTCTATCAACACACACAGCCTGGCCGCCATATATTCATACATTTAGGTCCCCACTATGCATGTTCATTGCTGTTGTTCAGTTGCTATGTCATGTCTGACTCTTTACAGCCCAGAGAGCGGCAGCATGCCAGGCTTCCCTGGCCCTCACTATCTGTCAGAGTTGGCTCAGCCTCATGCCCATTGAGTCAGTGATGCCATCCAACCATCTCATTCTCTGTCACCCCCGTCTCTTCCCGCCCTCAATCTTTCCCAACATCAGGAGCTTTTCCAATGATTTGGATATAACTTGGATTTTTGTTTTCTAACTATAGGTTCAATGAACTCACTGATAGCATTATTTTTAAATGCCTGAAAAAGATTTCATTTTAGACATATGCTCTAGTCTATAGATATGCTGTAATACTAATCCTCTTTTCAATGCCATTTGAAGCATTTCAAATTTTCTGTTTTCACAGTGATCAAGTAAGCTTCCTTAGAGATAGTTACATTTCTGTTTATCCCTTTACATTTTAAATGTAAATTTCTAGAATAAAATTTCATGGTTAAATACATTTATACATATTAAATTTGAATACTGAAGGCTAACCTGCTCTTCAGTTGAGACAACTTCCCTAAGTAGACAAAAGTGACAGGTATCATTAATACAGTCATTTTAAAAACTGCTGATCCAACAGATGGCAGATTTTCATTGATTTATGAGGCTGACCATCTCAAATTTATTGACCATTTGTATTTTTCTTTTCTCAGTTGTCAGCTCATATGATTTGTCCATTTTTTATTGGTATAATCTATTTTTCTTTTGATCTATGAGCTCTTTACTTTTTATGCTGGGAAATGTTTCCAACTTCTCATTAGTCTTTATAATTTTTTAAATGGCATTGTGCTTTGTTTCTACTACACAAAGTGCTTACTTCTAACGGTATTTGGAGAGTTACAGAGACTTTCTGCCTACATGTTTAGGGGTTCTGGTCAAATGGCCTATCAGATCAACCTTTATTGTTGTGATTAGAAAATAAAATTTAAAAGAACAGGAAGAGTATTTTCCAAATTGCTGGAACCAAATATTTTATTTTAATAATAAATATCCCAAAACTCAGGATACCAAGAAAGGTGACATTCTTTTACACACTCCACCTCTGGCATTTTCTCAATTTAATTTATAATTATAGACACTAGGTGAACACTAACCCCTCAGGCTTTCTTTTCTGCTCTTGCTGAGAGGATCTTAATTAGCAAGTTGACTTATCCTTATATAGAAGCTGAGCAGTCTCCTGTTAATGAGCTGGGTGACCAGGACCGGCAGCCCCTCTTCCCATGGAGGTCTTCTCAACACTCTTATCTCTACGCACCACAGACCCCTGTAACCTCTCCTCAATCTGCTAACTAACTACTCTCCATGAGTGTCTCAGCAATCCTCATTAACAGCTAAATTCTCCACAGAGTATATAAAAATTCTCCTGATTATCTCATTCCATCACCATAAATTCTGATTGAATTCACCAAAAGGGAAATCCAACCATCAGTATGTTTTTTTAAAAGTTCTCTGGGTAATTCAAATGTCCATCCAGAGTTAAGAATCAATGTCTTTTATTTACTCATTTTCCCCTTACCTTTTATCAAAAGATCATGTATAAAATTTACCTTCCACAATGATCTGCCCATTATAATATAAATGAGTTAGCTTGCTTAACTAAATCTACCTTTTAAAGTATTCTATTATGTTTTGAATAATTTAAAACATAAAATGAAAATAGCTTGTAAGGATTTAACAAAATTTTCTTTCAATATTCAAGTCAGATCATTATTGGACTTAACACTCAGTCTGAAAGATTCAAAAAGGTTCATACAAATTATACCTAGAAGGGATCGTAGATATCATCTACTTATACTTTTCATTTCACATATGATAAACCTGAGACCCAGCATTAAGTCACAATGCTATCCATTAACTGTTAGATTTAATCCTATAGGGGGGCTTCCCTGGTGGTTCAGATGGTAAAGAATCTGCCTGCAGCGTGAGAGACCAGGGTTTAATCCCTGAGTCAGGAAGATTCCCTGGAAAAGGGAATGGCAACCCACTCCAGTATTCTTGCCTGGAGAATCTCACGGACAGAGTTGGATGAGCAGTCCATGGAGTCACAAGAGTCAGACACGACTGAGCAACTAACACTTCCAAATTTTTTTAAATCCTATAACATCAATGTGTACTACATTTGTTATCAACCACAGCATGAGAAGTTAGTCTAAAACTTAGCAACCAAATTAAAAACACACACACACACACACACACCACACACATGCATAATCATGTACATGTCATACAGCTTCTACAGATCATGAATTCAGGAGTGGCACGGCTTTGTTATTTCTGACTCACTGCATTTCATGAGGCTATGATCAAGATGCTGATCTGATCTATAGTGATCTGCAGGCTTGACCAGGACTGAAGACCTTGCCTCCAAAATGGCCCACTGATGTGGGGTCTATCAGAAGGTTTCAGTTCTTTGTCACAGGAATTTTCCATTGGGGTATTACAATGTCCTCATGACTTGACAGC
>SJYC01051000.1:0-11655 GCA_006408675.1 Madoqua kirkii | reverse complement strand
AGGATTCCCTTCCCAGGACGGGGCTCCCTCCCTACCTCCTTTGTCTCTTTTCTCGTCCCTTATATTTATTCTTACCTGTTTTTGAAACCAATGATCTGCTTTGCTGGATGCCTGATGTCCTCTGCCAGCATTCAGAAGTTGTTTTGTGAAATTTATTCAGCGTTGAAATATTCTTTTGATGAAGTAGTGAGGGAGAAAGTGATCTCCCTGTCCTAATCCTGCGCCATCTTTTTCCGTCTCCTATATTTTTTGTAAAACCAGCAAACTATACAAAAGCAAAGCAGTATGTGTAAGTATTATCTACCAGGGAATCTTGATTGAATCTAATAATCTAAGGTTTTTACAGGGATCACTGTAGTTACTGTAAGTACTCACTATAAACCATGTTGTTTGCACAAACTATCTAGACAAATCAGTTGGTACAGTGAAGCTCAAGGCTCCAAATGTGCAAAACAACATTTTCAGAACATTCTAAGAGTTCAGTTCCCAAGAGCCAGTTACAAAATCAGACACTTCTGAAAGTGTACAAGATTTGAGCAGATCAGGCCTGCCCATGTTCCTACACAAGCTTTTTCTGAAATTTTTTCTAGAACCTCCCAAATTATTACTTACATTATCTTGATAGGAAAACCTGATGAAGATACTGCAAGAAAAATAAATTGCAAGCCAGTATTCCTTGTTATTAACATAGATGCAATAATTCTCAACAGAATATTTGCAGATCAAATAGAGCAATATAGGATATATATAATTATCATGACCAGTTTTTATCTAGAATGCAACATTTATTTAAGATTCTAAAATCAGTGTAATTCACCATATTAACCAAAATAAAACAACTATATGATTATCTCATTATCATATTGTATAATGTGATTATATGATTATCTCAATAGATAGAGAAAAAAATACGATAAAACGCTGGACTGGAAGAAACACAAGCTGGAATCAAGATTGCTGGGAGGAATATCGGTCACCTCAGATATGCAGATGACACCACCCTTATAGCAGAAAGTGAAGAGGAGCTAAAAATCCTCTTGATAAAAGTGAAAGAAGAGAGTGAAAAAGTTGGTTTAAAGCTCAACATTCAGAAAACGAAGATCATGGCATCCGGTCCCATCACTTCAATGGAAATAGATGGGGAAACAGTGGAAACAGTGTCAGACTTTACTTTTTTGGGCTCCAAAATCACTGTAGATGGTGACTGCAGCCATGAAATTAAAAAACGCTTACTCCTTGGAAGAAAAGTTATGACCAACCTAGATAGTATATTCAAAAGCAGAGACATTACTTTGCTGACTAAGGTCCGTCTAGTCAAGGCTATGGTTTTTCCTGTTGTCATGTATGGATGTGAAAGTTGGACTGTGAAGAAGGCTGAGCGCCGAAGAATTGATGCTTTTGAACTGTGGTGTTGGAGAAGACTCTTGAGAGTCCCTTGGACTGCAGGGAGATCCAACTAGTCCATTCTGAAGGAGATTAAGCCTGAGATTTCTTTGGAAGGAATGATTCTAAAGCTGAAACTCCAGTACTTTGGCCACCTGATGTGAAGAGTTGACTCACTGGAAAAGACTCTGATGCTGGGAGGGATTGGGGGCAGGAGGAGAACGGGACGACCAAGGATGAGATGGCTGGATGGCATCATGGACTCGATGGACATGAGTCTGAGTGAACTCCAAGAGATAATGATTCTAAAAATCCTCTTGATAAAAGTGAAAGAAGAGAGTGAAAAAGTTGGTTTAAAGCTCAACATTCAGAAAACGAAGATCATGGCATCCGGTCCCATCACTTCAATGGAAATAGATGGGGAAACAGTGGAAACAGTGTCAGACTTTACTTTTTTGGGCTCCAAAATCACTGTAGATGGTGACTGCAGCCATGAAATTAAAAAACGCTTACTCCTTGGAAGAAAAGTTATGACCAACCTAGATAGTATATTCAAAAGCAGAGACATTACTTTGCTGACTAAGGTCCGTCTAGTCAAGGCTATGGTTTTTCCTGTTGTCATGTATGGATGTGAAAGTTGGACTGTGAAGAAGGCTGAGCGCCGAAGAATTGATGCTTTTGAACTGTGGTGTTGGAGAAGACTCTTGAGAGTCCCTTGGACTGCAGGGAGATCCAACTAGTCCATTCTGAAGGAGATTAAGCCTGAGATTTCTTTGGAAGGAATGATTCTAAAGCTGAAACTCCAGTACTTTGGCCACCTGATGTGAAGAGTTGACTCACTGGAAAAGACTCTGATGCTGGGAGGGATTGGGGGCAGGAGGAGAACGGGACGACCAAGGATGAGATGGCTGGATGGCATCACGGACTCGATGAATGTGAGTCTGAGTGAACTCCAAGAGATGGTGATGAACAGGCAGGCCTGGTGTGCTGCGATTCATGGGGTTGCAAAGAGTTGGACATGATTGAGTGACTGAACTGAACTGAACTGTCCTATTAATGCCTTTGCCAACTATTAACAGAATTTCTTTAACCTCTTCTAGGGTATTAATGAAAAATTCGCACTCGTATTTAAATGGGAAGACTTTATACTTTTCCACTTAAGATTAGAAACAAGCCTTGAAGTTGGAAGTAGAACTCCTGATCATCATTTTAAGTTAATTTATGATTCTTTACTTTCACATTTATATGGAACTTTCACAGTTCAATGCAACAAATACATTTTTGGGGGTGGGACACTGTTATATCATCCATATATTCTTTTTTCCTCCTGGTATTTTGTTATCATTTGTTGTATTTAATTTTATATTTGTATAGGCATTGTGAATAATGAGATAAGACAGAATAAAAGTAATGTATTAGAAACTTTTGAGTAATTTTAATTTTGCTTTGTGAAACTCGCTGAAAGATATTAATGTCTTTTTGATTTAAAACTCTTCTGAGTATATATAACCAAATTTTTTAAGAGGTCATGTCATGATTCTTAAGTTTAGTTTGATGTAAGAGGAGAAGTGGTGCAAGATTAAAATAATGATAGGTAACTAATGTTTTGAGTAAAAGTGAACCATGTTTAACATTTATGGTACTTGGTTTCAGAATGCTTAAAACATTTTTCTTTCTCCTGTAGGTATTGGTCCCCTAAAGAGACAGGGACCCAGGAAATGGCTCAGGTATTTTTGGATAAGTTAAATACATTTTGAATGTGTTCAGTTTGACTTGCATGTAGGTCTTTTGGAATATTTCCATTTACCAAAATAGTAAATGGAAATTTGCCTGTAAGACTCAGTTGAAAATCAGAGATGTATATATATGCTTGTGTGCATGCTAGGTCGCTTCAGTGATGTCTGACTCTTTGCAACGCTACGGACTGTAGCCCGCCAGGCTCCTCTGTCCATGGGATTCTCCAGACAAGAAGCCTGGAGTGGGTTGCCATGCCCTCTTCCAGGGGATCTTCCTGACCCAGGGATCAAACCCATGTCTCTTATGCCTCCTGCACTGCAGACAGCTTCTTTGCCATCTGAGCCATCAGGAAAGCCCTTCATAACACATACACATACATACATACAGTGGCGCTAGTGGTAAAGAACCCTCCTGTCAATGCAGGAGACCCAGGTTCAATAAAGATACTACAAAAAGTATACTACAAAGGTTAATTGCAAGCCAGTATCCCTTGTTTTTACTCCTTCTGGTGGGACTTCAGAAAGCAGAGAAGAGGCTCACTAGGGATTAATGAAGACTTACCAGAGGAATTGACTCTTGACATGAATCTTAAAGCACAAAAGACTATCTAGTAGAGAAGGCAAAGGAGAGAATTTCAGACAAAAGGAAAAGCATGTGAAAAAGCATCGAGAGGTAAACAACAAGTGTGGAACTGTTCAGGACTAGTATTGGTGGACACTTGCAGTATAGCACTTGTTATCAGCTTGCAGTTGTTTATCCTAGTGAACAGTGGTTTTCTTATTAAATGTTTAAAGGTTCTTAAACTTTTTCTATAAAATGTTTACTTCTTCTTGTGTTCCTCAGTGCCTTGCACAGCGTTTAACACATACCAGATACTGAATAAATATTTCTTGAAAGAATGACCATAATATGCACAATATGATAAATGGTACTTCTTTTGGGAAAAGGGGTTGTAAGAGTTGATGAGACAAAGAAAATTTAATATAAAAAAAGTCATTGCATTGTGACTTGAAAGATGAATAGAAAATTACCATGCCAGGAATTAAGGGCTAAAGAAAAATAAAAGAATATTCTGGACAGAGGGACATATCCCGAAATACAGAGATACAGAAAACATGAAGAGTTGCCCTCTATAAAATGGAAGCCACTAGCTATGTGTAAATTTAATTATAATTGAATAAAATAAAAAATTGAATACGTTAGTAGCCATGTTGTATTTTATTTATTTATTTATTTTACTTTTTTTTTTACTTTACAGTACAGTATTGGTTTTCGCATAATTGACATGAATCTGCCACGGGTGTACATGAGCTCCCAAACATGAAATTGCCAATTACCCACATGTGACTGGTAGTGGATAGGTTGACTATAGAACATATACATCATCACAGAAAGTTCTGTTGAATAGCACTGTCATTATGTGTTTAAGAAGCTTCAGGAGTTTGATTTACTGGAAGTACGGGTTGTATTGGGGAAATGGAAGTTGTAAAGCAAAGTGGAAGGAAATGATGCTGGAAGGATAACCTTAATTCAGGTCACTGAGGGTCTTGAGTTGCAAAGGCCTTTGGACTTACCCTGTGGGATGTCAGCCTGGGGACAAGAGGGTGCTCTCGGTGTTTGGTTTTGATAATTGAGGGTAGGGCTGGTAAATTGATCTGCTTAGTGCTGTGAAAGAATCTTTTTAGCAGCAAGATAAAAGATAGATTAAAGAGTGAAATTAGTGTTCAGAAGCTTACTGTATAGTAGAGCAGGAGTTCAGGTGGGAGAGATGCTAAACTCTGAGCTACATCAGAGGTAATGAGGATAGAAAGAAGGAGACTGACTTGATGGCTGTTTAGAGGTAGAGTGGGGACAATGATTTGTTGCAGAGCCAACAGAATCTGAGTGACTCTGATTTCTGGATTGGGCATGTAGATAGATGGGATAGGAGATATATGGGAAAAAGCAAGTTTTAAAAACATAGAAAGATTATGACTTTGATTTTTGCCACATTAACTTTGAATATAAGTTCAATCTAATTAAGATAAGAGTCTTGAGTTGGGAATATAATTTAGGACCAGACATGTGCTTCTGGGAGTCAGAATATAACTGAAGCTTAGACTTTGGGTGAGATTGCCCAGGAAGAACATATAATATGAAGAGAGGTAAAAGCCACAGTCAGGCCCTAACTTTTATTAGCTGTAAAAAGATAGGACTTTAGAATGAGAATGAGAAGGAATAGCTAGAGACAAAGGAATAGTGTTAATAATGTGTCAGAAGAAGCTGAAGGAAGATAGCATTTCAAAAGAATTACAGAGAAGTATATAGGAGAACCATAAAATATATATTGAATTTGTTAAAGGAGAAATGCATGTGGCATTTCTTAGACATTTTCATATTCATTCATGTATTATTAGAAATTACAATACACTGAACTACCATGTGAATTCAGATCTTCATTTGAGGTGACTTTGTAAAGGTCTTACTCCTTTGTGAAGGAGTAACAAAATAGCTATGGTAACTTCAGCCACGTAATAAGTTCCCCTAACTTCATCTGTAAGATGATAACACACTGTGGTGTTTTTACTATTATGAAAGTCAAGTGAGGAAATAAGAGAAAAAGTATCATATAAACTCTAAAGTTAACTTTTTTTTAAAGTTTACATGTGAATACTTTTAGGTGAAGCCTATATTTAATTGAAGTTTAAGAAGATGGAAGGGAAGATTTTAGGTGAAGCCAGAAAACACAAAGACATGTGATGGTAGAATGTTAGAAATTCTAAGAACAGTTAGAACCGTGGTGGAGTTATGAGCCAGGAAAGAGGCCTGGGCTAAGCAAGAAAAAGAAACAATATTTGTGATTAGCTGGCCGTTTGATTGAATACCTTTTTCCTGGGCAAATCTAGACACTAAAAATGTTTGAGGCCGTTTCTGTACTGTACAAACAGATCACTCTTCCTTAGATGTGTTCATACTAATTATAGTAGTTACAATTTAGCCTGCTTAAAAAAAAAATTGACTCTTTAACACATTTCTTACAATTGATTTCTTTGAAATAGTTGTGAAGGTTATCTAGTTTTCCTTCTCCTTCTCTTTCTTCATCCCTTTGATTTCTTCTCCTTTTAATAGTTTTCTGAACCCCCTTTTCTCTTGTTGTTTCAGTAGTTCTCTGAAACCCTCATCTTTTGTAGCTTTTGAGTGCAGGTCTTCTGGGTGTGGAGTTTCGTAGGCATTTTCACATTCATTTTACCATGAGATGAGCTCCTTGTTACAAGATGTTCTGTTTTCTGGGGTCTAACTGACTGGACGGAAGGATAGATTATCTGAGAAATTATTTATAATCTGTCAAGAATAATTGAAATTCTTATTTTAGCATATCTGGTTATCATGACTTCATTGGCCTCTAGAGATGCAAATTCTGGCAGATCTAGTAGACAACAGCACACACGGTCTTTGCTTTCACTCGCTTCCTTTTCTTCTTTCCACCGTGCTCACCTTCCACCCTGAAGGAGAAGAGAGGCGAGGAGACAGAGGGAAGAAGGCAAATAGATGCACTGTGGTTGCACAGTAATGAACATACCAAGTCCCATTCTGTATTCCTTCATTCAGCGCATTCCTTGGATGAGCTTTGCTTCTTTCCTACTGTTAATGTTATACAGATGCCGGGCAAAATTGTTATGCAGCTGTGACACTTTAAATTTGTTTCTTTCCTTTTCACTGAAAGTGGACTAGGAACTTGTTCCTTGGCTTTAAGAAGTGAAATCTCAGCTAAAAGCATCTGCTTTGTCTGATCATTTTACCCCATATTAAATAATAATTTAAATATAAATTCATCAAATGGGGGAGAAGACACAATGCTTTCTTATGGAAGAATTGCAAATAATCAGTGTAGTTACTCCTTCTTTCAAAAGGTGGAGCTTAATTTCCATCCTCTGCTCCTAAGATACTCTCACTTATGTACATTTCAGAGAATAGAGAATGAAAGGGAAAAGTAACCCCACAATGAAGAAACCCAGCAAACAGTACCTGAACCACGTGATGGAAGTTCACATCACCGGAGTCTTGTGGCTCTAAGATACCCCTCCTGGGATGCAGTGAGAATGGCACTTGCTGCCTCTGTGGTATGTTTTTCCAGAATCCATCATCCCACTCCAGCAATGAGAGAAGCATTCAACAAGCCCAAACTGGAAACTGGTCGTTGTTCCTCAAATATTCAAAGTCACAGAAAACAAGGGAACTATCACAAACTACAGAAAATTCAGGAGACGTGGTAACTCAATGTATCCTGAATAGGACTGTGGAATAGAAAAAGGATATGAATGGAAAAACTAGTGAAATTTGATTAAACTCAGAAGTTCAGTTAATATAATGTAACAATGTTGGATTCTTGGGTGTGCCAAATACACTGTAGTGATAGAAGATATTAATAAGGAAAACTGGATGAGAGGTTTTGGGGAACTCTGTAGTAACTTTTCCACAAATCTAATATTATTCTAAAGTAAAGCTTATTAAAAATAAATTAATCATAATGCTGTGGCAGTGTTGCTGCCTAAAGACTGCCTGCTGTGAGCAGAGACAATTCAGAAATAGTAATAAATTTTCCCTTGATACTCTTATGTTCACTGCCCTTTAAAGGAGAGGAGTAGTCTCCAAAGGGAGTACCCTTGTAGGGACAGGAGTTATAGTTCAGCACCAACAGTTCATGCAGTACATTTAAAGTCCAGATTTCTTCTTGAACAGAAGTATTTACCCAATTCAGAAGGAACTGTATAAACTAGGCTAACATTCATGGCCAACCTCAGTATGATAGAGGAAGTTACTCTTCTTCCTTCCATTAGTGTGGCTTTGTTTTTTAGGAGCACAGATGGGGCAAAATGTGTATGGTAGTGGTACTCATGATGTATTAATTATGGTTGTTTATGGTACCATCATGGGGTGGAGATAAAGGTCTTGACCAAAACAGAATGATGGAGTGATTAAGAGTATGGACCCTGGTGCCATACTGCTAGAACCCGAACCCTGATGCCACAGATTTTAACTGTGTGATCCTGAGGAATTTATTTAACTTCTTTGTATCTCAGTTTCTTCATCTGTAAAATAAATTATTAAATGTACCTCATTTAATATCTTCAATATTAACTTAAGGTATTAAAGGGGTATTAAATTTAGAATAGTTTCTGACATGTAATAAGTACTCAGCAAGTGTTAGTTATTCCTGTTGTTTTATTACTTCTAACTGTCAAGCCACAGTGTGGAATATAGCTGCTATGATGTGCTTTTTAAAATACTTTAAAATAATTTTTCCTGCTCTCTTCAAAATTTTCCTTTGGCTTTGATTTGCAGCAATTTGACTATGATATGTCTAGAGAAGGGTGTGTGTGTGTGTGTGTCTGTGTATATGTGTTTGTGTGTGCATGTATCTGTGTATGTGAGTATGTTTATCCTGTTTGGAGTTGTTGGAGCTTCTTTTGTGTGTGGTTATGCCTATGACCTATGCATGCATCCTCAGTAATGTCCGACTCTTTGCGAGCCCATGGACTATAGTTCACCAGGTTCTTCTGTCCCTGGAATTTTCCAGGTAAGAATACTGGAGTGGGTTGCAATTTCCTACTCCAGAGTATCTTCCTGACCCAGAGATCTAACCCATGTTTCCTGTGTCTCCTGCATTGCACACAGATTCTTTACTTGCTAAGGCTTCGGAGAAGCCTTTGTGGTTTGTTGTATTTCATTAATTTTGCAAAGTTCCTGACCATTCATTATCTCTTCAGACATTCCTTCCATCTCCTTCTCTTTTCTCTTTCTGGGATTCCTGTTGCACATATTTGATGTGATAGCACAGATCTGGAATGCTCTGTCCTTTTTATCTTCTTTGTGTTTCTTTTTGGATAATTTCTGCTACCTTACTTCCAAGTGGACTGTTTTCTGTGCTGTGTACAGGCTGCTAATAAAGCCATTGGATAAATTTCTAATCTTTTATTTAATGCCTGACATTGTGTGTTAAAGAATACTGGAGACTGAGGTAAACAGTATTTATGCTCAGAAATGGCACCTCTCTCCTCTATCAGGAAGGCAGTTAGTATCCACTTTGAGTCATTCCAGTCACTTGTTGAGTTGGATTTGTGTCTTATTACTGAACTTGAAATTTCTCCAGTGATGGGCTGCTGGTACCTTGTGCTTATTGTGGGTTCTGGGATACTGGCACAGTTTTTCTAATGTTCTGATCTCTGGGTATAGGTAGGGCAGGAGTGTTTCCTGACCCCCTGGAGTTTCTAGCTGCCTTGTATAAGACATGTAATAAGGAAGAGGGCAGTTTGTACATATGCATCACTAATGGGGATTCTCTCAGGTCTCCTGCTTCATTAATGTGTCTTATAAGACCCTGATAGGGGCCTGTGTAAAGATCTGGAGAGTGAGTACATACTGTCCTGTCTGATGCTCCCAGAGATGTGCAAGCTATCACATTAGCCCACACTCAGCCTTTACTGGGGCTTCCCCAGTGGCTCAGCAATAAAGAATCTGCTTGCAATGCAGGAGACGCAGGAGATGTGTGTTCGATTCCTGGGTTGGGAAGATCCCCTGGAGGAGGAAATGGCAAACCACTCAAGCATTCTTGCCTGGGGAATCTCATGGACAGAGGAGCCTGGTGGGCTACAGGCCGTAAGGTCACCAAGAGTCGGACATAACTGAAATGACTGAGCATGCACATACCACCTATATTAACTTTTATTTTAATTTTTCAGATGTTCTTTATCTGCTTTTCATGATGACCACCACTTCCTTTGAGTTATGTGTCCCTAAAGAGGCTTGTCACCCTTTGGAATTTACTTCACCTAATTATCTTGTGACCTGAACTCTGATGGGCCCAAAATAGCTCTATAGATTCCCTTGCTCTTTCTCACTGTTCGTGTGGGAGCAACATTCTCTTAAAACTTCTTTCATTCTAAGCAGAATGGCCTCCCTTATAATCATGATATATCTTTTGTACAGAAGTTAAATAGTTCTAAGAAAAATTACCTCACATATAATATAGAATTGGCTTTTCTAACTTTGAATCTAATAGTAGTAGGTTTTAAAATAGAGGACTTCCCTGGTGGCTCAGATGGGAAAGTGTATTGCTAACAATGTGGGAGACCTGGGTTCGATCCCTGGGTTGGGAAGATCCTCTGGAGAAGGAAATGGCAACCCACTCCAGTACTCTTGCCTGGAAAATCCCATGGACAGAGGAGCGTGGTGGGCTACAGTCCATGGGGTCGCAAAGAGTTGGACACGACTGAGCAACTTCACTCACTTAAAATAGTAATAGCAATGCTGCAATGAATGGATCAGAGCTTATTTTTAATAGGCATGTTGAGTCTCACAAAGAGATATTATAAAGTATGCTGTGTGATGCGGCGAGCTGTGCACCAAGACACTTTGAATCTGTGGTATTAAAAGAATGGACCGCCTGTTGTACTCTGCCTGCAGATATAAAATCCACTTTATAATTAGTGTTCTATAGATTATTACATCAGATCAAAGCAATGGCCAATCAGTTTTTCTTTAGTTCTCCTATTTTAAATATAGGATGAATAAAAGATGCCATTCAAAATGAATCTGAATATTATGGTAGAGTTTCAATGTTATAATAATTCCATAGCAACTCACAATAATTGCTAGTATTAAAGTTAAAAAAAAAATTCTTTCCAAAGTTGAGACTCTATACTTCACCAGAGTTACCAGTTTTTGCTATCTCATAATGGAAAAGGAAATGGCAACCCACTCCTGTGTTCTTGCCTGGAGAATCCCAGGGACGGGGAGCCTGGTGGACTCCTGTGTATGGTGTCACACAGAGTTGGACATGACTGAAGTGACTTAACAGCAGCAGCAATGCCTTTATTTTATGCCATTATGTGTATTTCTCCATTGATGGTACATCCTGTCACATGGGTTTTTCTTTCCAACGTGAATCCAGTGAAAAAGCAAAAAAAGAAAAGAAAAAACAAATCGGCAGAAACCTCAAATGATGAAGAAGTCTTTTGGCTAGGACTTGGATTTATAAAGACAGTTCAAGACATCTTGACCTTTTTCTCTGCAAGTGTTAAGAGGACTTCTGCTTCTGGTTGGCCTCACTCTTGAGGTAGCTTAGCCTGATGACATATTTGACGATTTGTTTTTCTCTGACTTTCAGAATTGTGAAATATTCATTTATTCTCTAGGTTTTGTTTTAAACCAGAAATAAAGTAGTAAATAATTTTCTGTTTTGCAGTGTTTTTGTTGTTCTTTGCTTTAGGGAATCTATACTGTGATATAAATTTTTGAAGATTACCAAGCCTAGCTGTTTTATTTTTTTAAATTGTAGTTTTAACATGTAACAGTTTATTCACACTTATATATATGCTATAAGAATGGCTTTGCTTCTTAGAATTCCATCTTGCATATTATATTACACAGAAAGTGTGATGTATAATTTAAGAAAATCAGTTATAAAAAATTTAAACCATATCCATTTAAAAGTAATGCCCCTTTCCTTACTTTTATCCATGATGTAACTATTCTATCAGTTTATTTTACTAAGGG